>OU427007.1:2212018-2229518 GCA_911387935.1 Dolichovespula saxonica
CGAAATTATGGTAAGCTCTAGTCGCTCCGCTGTTCAGCTAGAATATTACTGGGCGTACCAAAGGCAGTCGCTATCTGAAAGTCAATATACGAAGATACATAGCATAACTACTACAATGCCAGAGTGTATTGACTTACAGACAGTTATATCTAGGGTTCCTTATTATAACTATGCGTATGTTGGCAAACCCCAGAGTCCTCTCTATAATATTAAAACCGACAACGAAAAATTCACCCTCCCCCTCCCCCCTAACAAAAAAAGGAGATGAATTCAAACTTTTATCTCGTATTTGTTATATAAACTTTGACGAATTTAATTTCATTAATTCCCTTCACTCCGCCCACCACTCACCACCACCACCACCCACACCACCACCACCACCACCACCATTATCACCCACTCCCCACCCGTTCGATTCCTATTCGAATTTTCTACGACGGTCGAATCAATTAAAATTTTCGTTTTCATTCCAAAATGTTGGATCAATACGAATGTAAACGAACGAATGTAAAAAACGATATTTATCGTTTTTCGTTTAAAGGGAACGGGAGGAAATGGGAAGAGGAGGAGGGGGAGGGTTTCGGAATCGAGGGATGCCTGACAGGGTTAGATAGGGGGTGAGAGATTAAAAATTTACATTTTAATTTCGTTAATTTTTTTCTCTTTCGTTGCAAAAATTATAAAATCATAATCGTTTAACTTACGTAATTAGTAAACATGAAATAATCATTCGCAATGCAATCAATCGAGTTTCGGATTCGATCGGATATCAATCTCTTTAAATCGTAAACGGAGCTAATAGACACAGTAATAGAATTCTGATAAATGAGAGTGATCGTAATAAACGGTGTATAATTAGTCGTAGTAAACAAGCTACTTTGTTTTACCCACACCCCCTCCTCCTCCACCCCTTTGTCCACAAATAAAAGCCATTGTCATCTAGAATGGGGTATTGTGTACAGCGGATTCATTCGAAGATCAAAAGATATGGTACGTTCGTTTAATTAAGCTAATGGTACACCTTCTATTCCACCATAATTTATATTACATGGGAAATCTTCACGTTTTCCTTCCCCATAATTAATAACATATATATATATATATATATATATATATATATATATATTTATATATATTTATATATACATATATATATATATGTGTGTGTGTGTATGTGTTTATACAACTACTTATTTCTCTCAATGATAATATAACGTTCGTATTAGTAAAAGCTTTTTTCCAAATAAAATAATTTCGACCTAACCTAAGATACACGCACACACACACACACACACATACACGAACGCACACGCACAGACACACACACACAAGCACACGCGCGCAATTTCTTTATAAACTTTTCTTCTTCTCTCGTATATTTGCATAAGGCGAATAATCAACGGCAAAGTTTAATTAAATGTCAAAAGGTATATATACATAGATATATATTTTTATATATTCTAACATATTCGTTAAAGTTATACGATAGTAATTATCGCATAAGATTACTCAAAGAAACTTCAATGGTTCTTAAGTAATAAAATTGTATATAAACAAAAAATACCCATCGATCATACTTGCAATTATACGAATACCTGTACAGTGGAATCAACAATCGATCTAATTATTCGAAGTTAACGCGAGAAAGATAAGAAGAAGAAGATTTTTATCGATTTATTTTTAAGGCCAACGAGTTATGTCGATTATTCAATTTCTCAAAACAAGGAAAAAAATTATATATATATATATATATATATATATATATATATATATATATATATGTATGCATTATATAGTATTATGTAGTATATGTATATATACATAGGTATAACATCCTTCGACGAATGTAATATCGAATTCTTTTTTATTAATTGACCTCAATATCCATTGGTTTTCATGGTACATACATATATCTCCTCTCTCTCTCTTTCTTTCTCTCATTCTCTCTTTCTCGTATAAGCGAAAAATCTCGTGCTGAGTCATTCGATGCATTGGCAGGTGTTTAGAAAAAATATCGCGTGTCATTTCTCTCGTATATAGGATGACACAATACTCGGTCTGACTTTCTTTTTCCTTCTTATATATATATGTATATACACACACACACACACACATATATATAGCGAGAATGCTTGGGATGACTTCGCAGAATCGCCGCAAGCGAGCGTAGAAATAAAAAATGGCGTTTCAAATTTCCTGCACGTTCGTTTCACGTGGAAACGAAATATACGAAATAAGCATATATATCTTTCCTTTATTATTATTTTATACATACATATATATATATATATATATATATATATATATATATATATATGTATACACATACACAAACACGCGCGTATATACACATCTAAATAAATACAATAGATACATGGATAGATAGGAAACGTCGTTGTAAATTGTGAATTGATATAATACTAATAGATTTTAATGAGCATAATTTTAGTCGGGTGCAATAGTTAGTAGCAAAACGACGCGTAATACTTGCGCAGGAATAAGTAAATAGTTTATCGATTGACACGCTCCCAGAGCTTCCTTTCTTTTCTTTCTTTTTCATCTTACGAATCCCCCTCCCCCCTCCTATCTCCCGATCCCCCGTACGCTCCCTCCCACCCCATGAAAAATAGCTGAAAGAAAGGTGTCGAGGAATCACTTTGCATAGACACGACGACGATCGATCGATAACGAGTTTAAAAACTGGTATGACCCACTTTTCCTTTGGTTCTTGCAAATGATCCCTTCGAGTTCGAATACACCCAAGGGACAACGACGTTGTCTGTGAATCGAGAAAGAAGTTTTCTAAAGGCACGGAAGAGAGTCCTTTGGATAGCGAACCATTTTATACGCTCGACTTACTTGACCGCGCGTGTTTCTAACGACTGCGTGCGCGTGTGTGCGCGCGTGTGTATGTTTGTGTCCGTGTGGGTGGGTGGGTGAGTGAATGCGAGAGACAAAGAGAGAAAGAGACAGAAAGAGAGATACAAACAGACAGACAGATAGACAGAGAGAGAGAGAGAGAGAGAGAGAGAGAGAGGAGAGAGCAAAAGCAAAGATAGTACTCTGTTTGTAAAAACGTTAGGTGAGTGCACGAAAAGAAAAAGGAAAAAAATTGGAAAAAGGGAAAAAAAAAGAGAGGGACGAGAAAAAAGAGAAAGAGAGAGAGAGAGAGAGAGAGAGAAAAGAAAGGAAGAAAAAGGGACAAAAGGAAGCTCGAGTTTAAGTGCAGCAAATTCGTGCTCTAACGTTAATTATCTAGCAGTTGAATCCTTTTCGATTACCTTCGGTATTTAACCTTTTGGAACGGCAAATTGATTTCGTTTCTTATTATTTTCAAGAGTTTAAACCTCTAAAGTACACTTTCTCTCTTTCTCTCTCTCTCTCCCCACACCCCCTCTCTCTCTCTCTCTCTCTCTCTCCAACTGTACCATCGGTGCATTTAACGATAGACAAATCTCGGATTTTTAATTAAAACCTCGAGAACAGATGATCTTATGAAAAAAAAAAAAAAAAAAAAAAATGAAAAATGAAAGCAAAACAGAAAAAAAAAGACGAAGAAGAAAAAGTGGGAAGGGCAATCGACTTCGGCCCTTCGTTAAAAGAAGAAGAAGAAGAAGAGGAAGAGGAAGGAAAAAGAAAGAGAGGAAGGAAAAGAAGATTTTTGCGAGGCTCGTTATTAAAGAAGATTTCTTCCTTCCTTCCTTCCTTCCTTCCTTCCTTCCTTCCCACCCTTTTATCTCCGTGGAAAAATCGTGAGCTGATCCAAACGAGAAAAAGATTACAATTAGATCTTTTTTCTTTTCCTGTTTCTCCCTTTCCTTTTTTCGAGCGTTTTCATGCTCGTCACAAGTTTTACGTCCGGCGAAACGCGCAAGTTGTACGATCTTATTACTTCTGAAGGATGAACAGGAGGAAGGTAAGAAGGTAGGTAGGTAGGTAGGTAGGTAGGTAGGTAGGTAGGTAGGTAGGTAGGTAGGTAGGTAGGTAGATAGGAAGGAAGGGAAGGAAGGGAAAGGAAAGGATTGGAATGGAATGGAATGGAATGGAATGGAATGGAATGGAATGGTTGGTTCCTCCTAGCCTGAAGTAGAAACGGGGGATTTTCGAGCGGTCGGAAACGAATTTCTGCTTCGTCATCCAGCAAGAAGAAGACCAGCGGCAGTAGTTCGAGTGTTCCCGACTGTTGTTACGCAATTGCTTCTCTCGGGTCTATGTCTGAACGAACGATAATTATATTTCTTCGAGTGAGAGACAAGCAAAAAAAGAAAGAAAAAGAAAAAAGTGAGAGAGAGAGAGAGAGAGAGAGAGAGAGACAAATAGTTTTAAGGAAGGTTATATCCGACGGATCATCCCCGCGCTATTGGACACGAATAAAATTGCAACGCGTACAACCCCCACCCTCCCACATTAACCCACCACATACCCCAAACCCCTACAAACCTCCACGATCCCGTTGGCATTACGATAAGCAACAACGATTTCGTTGATCGCTCGTCGATCGCTTCAACTTTTTTTTTTCTTCTTTTATTTTTTTCTAAATATCGTACGCATCGATTCCTTCGATCGTACCTATTCCCTTTTCATCCTGTTTTGATCCCCGACAACTCACCCCTCCCTCTTTCTCTCCTCTCCTCTCCTCTCCTCCACCTCCTTTTCCTGCTCCTGCTACAGCAACGCTCATTGCACGGATAGAACAAGTTGATCTCGTCCTCTGTAATTGGCCGAGCAATCAAAAATAATTGAACTTTCAGAATCGTTTTGAACGAAAATTGAGAATCGAATGAGATAAATGAAAGAGAAAATGGAATGTATATCGCATATATAGCGGCAAGTATTGGCCTGTTCTCCCTCGTTCATTTGTTACCGAACGCGCGTGATCAAAAAAAGATAAATGAAGGGAAGAAAATAAAACGAAACAAAGAGAAAAGAAAGAAGAAGAAGAAGAAGAAGGAGAGAAAGAAAGAGAAAAAGAAAAACGACGAATGCCAAAGAAACGATTCGATTGCCCTCTCCCCCTCCAACCCACCCCGCTACCCCATACGTCGTTCCTTTAACGTACAACGAAATTATTTCAGGGCGACGATCGTGTAACTGTATCGTTTAACCCACGTAAATTCCATTAGGAAACTTTTTCCACCGTGTGTTTATAATCCATTAGCGTCACGCGTTTCCTATTCCGCGACGGAATAATTTCCGGGTTTTACCTGTACGTTTTAACGCCGTCGAACGGTAATCGTCCTGTTATTCTTCTTCTTCTTCTTCTTCTTATTCTTATTCTTCCTCTTCCTCTTCTTCTTCCTTCGCTTGAAATTACCAACCAACCAGTCCAAAGCGGCCTTCTATCTTTTCCATTCTACGTTCGTTCGTTTATAGAGTAAATAGATCTCGCGAAACGCGATGGTATAACAAACAAAGCATCTCATGCGAGTAAACGCTTATAACTCGTCGCAAGTTAAAAGTCGTGCCTTTACCTTTCGATCGTGGCGTACTATCGAACGAGAATCATTAATACGGACAGACAGACAGACGGACAGACAGACGGACAGTCGGACGGACGGACGGACGGACTACGCGAAATCCGCACGTCAATCTCTGCGACCGGGGTTGATTGTCCCACATTGATTAAATCGATCAAAACTGTACTCGTAGATCTTCGATATCACTTTTTTTCAGGAGGGTTAAAAATAAAAGAAAGAAAAAGAATAAACAGTAAATAAAAAGCAAAGAAATAAAAATCGTCGAGTGTCTCTCTCAATCTGTATCAAGCTGCAGTTTTCTAAGCTGTTCCCTGATTTAATTAACTTCGCACGTTTCCATCAATTTCTATTGGTGATTAAAAAGAAAAAGGAAAAAAAGAATTAATAACGAGGAACAAATTTTGTCTCGACGATATTAAACGTCGGGCTTTACGAAAAAATTCGCAAGCGTACAAATTGACGGCTGTCCGTAGAAACGGGTATGCAAATTAATTATCTTGAAATCGCAAGCCTTCGAAGAGAGTAATAAATAGATTTGGTTATATATTATCCTTTCATTACGTCATCGATGATAATCGGTAAACATTTGGGGAGAGAGGGTGGAATGGTGGTAAAAAGTGATAATAATAACGGTTAATAATAATAATAATAATAATAGATACGGTTCGTAATTTTACTCGTGAAATCGGAAAACCGTCGAATTGACGGGTCCCGTATAACTAATTTTAAATAATAAAGATAATATCGACGAATAAAGATAATATCTACGAATAAATATAATAAAGAACGATTTAAAAATTAATTTCTTTGTGTGTGTGTGTGTGTGTGTGACATACATATATTCTAAAGTTAGGATCAACATACAGACCTAGGACGGGCGTATATTCACGTCTTTAGTATATATCGATAAACTTGTCAGAACGTATATACACGCCTTTAGTATATATGGATGAACTTGTGACTTGTGAGGATATATATATATATATATATATATATATATATATATATATATATATATATACACCTTTAACGGTCGAAGGTTTAATTCATGAGATCGCATGTACTATATTTCACCTTGCGAAAGGTAATTATCGTAATAATAAAGAAAGAAACGACTTATGTAATTCGCATTTTAAGTATTACGTTATTATAGACTATAACTTTGTACGTCCTAAAGGATGTAAAAGGCAAAAAAGTTGATGCGTTAACGAAAAAACAATCGCGTTGGATCTTGCAACGTACATACAAACGTGAATTTTATATCCTCGTCGATCCAAAGGATAATACTTATTATACTTGAAAAGGCCATTTTCCAAAGTAGACGTTGATGCAACGATAGGGACGTTAAATTAACGTAAGATTCAATCGTATCTTGATAATTCCACTTACGAGATTGATCAACGATCGGATGCTTCCGCACGAACGTCGAGGTGACGACTAACGCACGGACACGACATTTACACGTTGTTGTCGTCCTCAAAATATACACGTCTAAGTCCGGAGACAAGTTTTGTGTTCGTTTTGAAACAAAGCGGGAAAGGTAAACAATACAGGTTAACGTCGTCCGCAGAGTAACAAAAAAAAAAAAAAAAAGAGAGAGAGAGAGAGAACAAATTTACATCGTTTCGACGTAGTCGGATGGTTCTCGACGAGTTTACGTTTGGTTTAACTTCGTGTTTACATTTTTATTTCGATAAGGAGATTTCGATCTTTGTTTTCGAATTGAAATAAAAGGAACAAGAGAGAAAAGAAAATAAAAGATAAAAGATCCAACGCGCTCGTTGGACGAACGTGTAATTGATTCAATTAATTACGTCTTCGATCGACGCTTAAAAGAAACTTGTCAGCTTGTGTTTCTTCCTTAATATCTTTTATTTATTTTACTTCGTCGAAATACAATCGTATATCTGAAGAAACGACTGACGTTATATTATTGAGCTACACACGTAACGAATTATTCACTGAATGAAATCTCATAGAAACTTGGTATTCCTCCGACCACAACCCCCACCCTCCCACCTCCACCCACTAACCCCTTCATGTCCAAATAAAAAATCAAATAACGATCGTTGGAATTATCATTCGAAAATATTGCAGCCCTTATCGTCGAAATAATCCTCGGTCCGTGGTACAACAAATATATGTACAATATAAAACTGGGAATGTTCGGCAACGGAATTTAGGGACCTTAAAACGTTCCGCACGCGGTCTCCGCAACGGGGAAACGGCGCGCGTTTCAATGGCAAGGAGAAACGATGCGTGAAGTTTATACAAGCTTCTGAGCTTTTATTAAAAAAGTTTGCTCTTTCGATAGTTCCCCCTTTTTCTGTCTATCTCCCTTTCTCTCTCTCTCTCTCTCTCTCTCTCTCTCTCTCTCACTCTAACTTTTTCTTTATGATACGCGACAACTAAACCAACGGGGACGAGGAATTGTGTTTAATTTCGATTGGCAGATGAACGTGTACATTACGCCTAACGCTAAACCGTTCTGATTATTCTACTTAATTAAACTACTTCGCCAAATTAGCCCGAAAAGCTTCGTTGAATGCTTTATTACCGGGTGCATGAATCTTCTTGAAGCCAAATTTTTCCATTACAGTTTTGCATCGATCGTACCAAGCAGCCACATTATCGTAACGGGCAATATCGAAGTCAAAATGCTATGACAAACAATATCGACAAGATAAACGAGTAAAATTACGTTTCACTGATAGTAAATGCGCGCGCGTGTCTCCGTGTGTCCTTGTAAGTTATGACATAAGATAATAAAAATCTATGGTTTATATAATCTATGTATCTTATCGGTTATTATCTTATGGCTAAAATATAACGACCAATCGACGATCGATGAAAAATCGTTGATAAAACGAGACATAATATTATACAAAATTTCAACGAACCTTCAATACGACGATACTCGTCGATATGCTAAAATCGGCAATGGTTAAATTATCACCTGCGACGAAATCATTGCCGTCTAAATATGCGTTCAATATCTCGCAAGATCTTTCCACCTTTTTCAAAACCCCCTCGTCGATGTAATCCTTCATCCCCAAGAATACTGGAAACTGAAATGACAGTATTCGATATATGTAAATTTCGGATTGCTTCGAAGACGAAAAGATAAACCAAAAAAAAAAAAAAAAAAAGAACAAATAAAGAAGAAGAAAAGAAAACAAACAAAGAACACAGTACGAAACTTACAAAACAGGTGCCGATGTTATCGTACAATGTGCCGATATCAAAATATAACCTTTGATCTACGATACCACGTTTTTTAGGATCCTTCGGATAAAGCGAATCGTCCTTGGCATATTTCTCAACGAGATATTGCATTATTACTCGACTAAAAGAAGAAGAAGAAGAAGAAGAAGAAGGAAAAAGAAAAAGAAGTTTATCACATAATACTTTAATAACAACATCTCGAGGAATAATTTTATATTGGAAGATAAAACTTAGACGTGCCTTTCCCATAGAACGATGTTATTGTCGTCGATAGTTGGTACAGTGTGCTCTGGATTTATCTGAAAAGAAATTTTATTTACGACGGGAATACGAGGAGATTTCTTTTCTTTTCTCTTTTTCACTTTCTTTCTTTCTTTCTTTATTTCGAAAAAAAGAAGATATAAAAAGGGAAAATTTATTAGCGTACGAGAACGGAACCTTTAAAAATTCTGGTTTCATTTGTTCACCCGTCAATGGGTTGATCGATATCAGGTTGAAGTGCACACCTATCGCTTTGCCGAGCAATAAAATCATTCGGCAAGGTGGACTCAGTGGAAAGTAATAAAAATCAATCGGCATCTTGCCGTTCCACCGGAAAATAGAAGGATCCTTTTCTTCTTCTTCCTCCTCCTCCTCCTCTTCCTTCCTCCCTTTCTTTCTCGTTTCACGCTAGTCTCGTTCTTTAACTTATACCAAAACGTTTTTCACTTTTCTCCTCCCGTCCCGTCCCGACCTCACCCTCCCCTTACCCTCGATTGGTTACCGCGAGAGCAAACGAGATTTTTATACTTCAGGTGTTAACTTAAGACAAACTTTTGAATCTGGAAAGGTAAGAAATGGAAACCGCATAGGAATTCCTGTCGCGTTTGTACCTTGTGATCCGGAGTTTAAACTGAACGAGTTGTCGGGCTCAAGGAAGACAAAAGTCGTTGGAATTTTATACGATGGCGCAACGATAGAATACTCTCTCCGCAATCCCGGAATGAACTCTTCGATAGATTCCTAGTTCTTTTTGCCAGATAAAAATCTATCCCTCTACCCCTCTACCCCTACACCACTCCCGGGGATGGAAATGATTCGACTGACCAAGGGTGGGGAGAAAAAAAAAGAAACCAAAAAATTACGGTCGGTAGAACCCGATATTGATTTTCTTCCTTCTTCCACTCGATAAACGACAAACAAATTCGTTAATTTGCTCACGCCGATGAACTAATTGATCCTTCAGAATGATTATTGTCCGTCGTTACGTACTCTCTCTCTCTCCTACCTTGATTTCCTCGTACTCGTGTTCTATAACACGATTGATCGATGATCGTATATCACTTGACACTCGAAATACCTGAATGCCTCTCCAATTAATCGATTTATTATCGACATGAAGGGACGCGTCAAAGTATCATCGAGAGCGTAGACCTAATAACCGGGGAGGTTTAGTTCAAGGGTTGGATAGAGAACGCGCGTACGATTCGACGTACGAAGAACTAAGGAATGATCAAGGGTTGTACGTCGGGCTTAGAGGTTCATAGAATACTTTACTATAAACGGGGTTACCATGGGGATGACGGCAAACAACGAAACAATGGCCTTGAGATATTTATTCTTTATTTTTCTTTTCTCCCCTAGCCTACCCCAACTTATTCGACTGACTCTACACGGCTCCAAACATTTTATTTCGCTCGTACTTTTTATCTTTTACTTCTCTTATTTCTTATTTTTTGTTTTGTTTTGTTTATTTTTTTCGAAGAAGGATATCTTCCTCGTTCTTTTTCTCGTGTTTTTTTCCCTCTCTCTCTCTCTCTCTCTCTCTCTCTCTCTTTTTTTCGGTAAGTTATATCAGGCAAACAGCTGACCTTTCATACAGGATTTGCTCTAGTCAAAGGTACGAGCGGCGTTATGCTGATGATCTAAAAATTACATTTTGACCGCTTTCAAAGTCTCCAACGTGCGCTGATAATCCGTCGTACCCCAGTCAAAGAAGTACTCGGTATATTTTTGTTATTTCGGAGAATATCGCATACATAATTTCGACGCAGCACTTTACGCGGTGGTAACGGCTAGACTCGCAAATTATTCAAATGGAAACCTTTTGCGGTAGTAGTCGAATGAAACGAAGACGTTAATTTCATGGGGCGTATTCGCACAATAATAAAGGCCATGTTGAGTTATGTTAATGTAACCGGTATATATAACCGAAGCGAACGATATTATATTTTATTCGAATAACAATCGGTCGAAAAAGTCGTATATGAAAATTGTATAAAAAAAAAAAGAAAAGAAAGAGAAAAAAGGAAAGAACGATGATGGATAAAACAGAAGAAAAGAAAGAAAAAATACGTATATATATATATATATATATATATATATATATATATATATATATATATATATATACATTTGTACGAAAGAAAAGTAAGCCGAGAATTTTTCGAGACAACGCGAATAATAAACGCTCTTACAAGGGTGCTTTTAAAGAGTTGCGATATTCGGGAGCAACGGCTAGGCCGACTAGGCAAGGCCAACGAAGCTGGTCTAGCTCGTTCACTTTTATTTGCAGCTTTCCATTTATCTCAATAAATTTCTTTCGTTATTGTCGCCACCTGGGAGACCTGGACGCGATCTCATTTCCAGCAACAATTATATGTGAATTATTACGGCAATATAATTGTGATTCACAGCGAGGCACGTCACGGCAGCCGCTTTAAAATGACCCGGGGCTAAGCGCAAAAGAAAGAGAGAGAGAGAGAGAGAGAGAGAGAGAGAGGCAACGAAAAATTTTCATGAAGCCGTTTTACGTTCCGAGTATTTTTTTTTATTATTATTATTATTATCATCATTATTGTTTCCCTTTTTATTTCATTTCACTTTATTATATTCAATCGATGTGCGAAAATGAAAATGTTATTATTACTCGGAGTACAGTACGTTTATCGCTTAGGAGGATTCGAATTAGCTCTAGAACCGTACGTTTTATCGGACAACGTAATGATATTACATCAGCGCTAAATATCTCACAGGCGCGGTGTCGAGAAAATATTTTTGTTAAAGAGAAAACAAAAAAGAAAAAAACAAAAAAAACAGGAAAAGCTAAAGAGCAAAAAAAGAGGAGAAAGAAAAAGTTACCCCAACGAAGGACCATTTTGTAGAATTAGTCGGTACCGGGGGGAGGAAAAAAAAGAAAAGGAAAAAGAGAGAGAGAGAGGGGGAGAGGGAGAAACGTATGATCGAGTTTAATTCGATTATTTAGCAAATGCACGCCTGGGATTCCGACGAACGAGAGGAGCCTCAACTCGAAAAGTTTTAAACTGGGCGGCTAATAGCGGTCGTTTATCAACCGACGTTAATTGGAATGCACCGTTAAGCGAGCATGACGTTGTGCGTCGTCCCCGGCGTGCAAAAGCTTTCGTCGTTTACAGCGCCACGAAGCGCGAGGCTAACGCGATTTTGCATTCTCGCGATTTAGATCAGACGCGGCAAGAAACGGAAAGCTCTTTCTCATCCGTCGCGAACGTAAATCTAAAAACGAAGAAACGCAAAAGAGAGAGATAGAGATAGAGATAGAGATAGAGATAGAGAGAGAGAGATAGAAATCTTCGATTCTTTTTGTTTCGCGAAAGAAAATCCTTCCTTATTTTCCTTTTCTTTCACTTTTTCCGCCTCCTTTCGCCACCCTGTTCTGTCTTATTTTTTTTCCTTTTCTTTCTTCTCTCTCTCTCTCTCTCTTTCTTTCTTTTTCTTTTTTTCTTTTACTTTTCGAATCCCAACCCGGGAACGTTACTTCACGTCGGCAATTCAGATCTCGACAGAATTCCGACGGTGATTTATGTCCTCGAGATCACGATGGGATCTTTCACGTGAAACGTATAAAACGGTGGGTGGTGAAGGGGGGAGGGGATGGGCGCGAGAAGGGGCGGAGGGACGTTGGGGCGAGCGTAGGTGGATAGGAGGACGAAGAAGAAATTACGATTGAAAATTTATAACTCGTACGGCCGTATATAGATATCCTCGTGAAAAGAGTAGAAATGAAAATGAAATAAAAGAGAGGAACGAGAAGAGAATGGAATATAGTTGGGACGAGACGGGGAATGGGGGGGGGGGTTGGGGGTGAAAGAAAGGAGAAACATGGCCGGGAGGGTGGCTGAGCAGGGGGGGTTGGGCGAAGGGAAATAGGAGAGAAATAGGAAAAATAGGAAATGATAGGAAGTATCGTCGTTGTTTCTTTACCAACGACGGATAAAACAGAACGACGACAACGGTTGGTCATCGATCGGTGGTGTCAGGGTGCTATACCATTTCGTTGGGGAAATATCGCGGCAAGCGCCCGGGCGTGTCTCCCTAGGACGACACTATCGATTAGTCCAACCGGATCCAGTAGGATGGAAACTGAAAGAGACGAACGGCTCTTTCGAAATCGTCAAATAAATCACATTAACGTTGTTTCGCGGAATGGATACGGTACTGTCGTATATAAGAAGGGCGTAACTTTGAAAAGGAAAACGATGACTTCCAACGTACGTTGACGTATATTCGATCGAAGGACTCTAAAGAGGGTTAGGGACGGCGGGGGGGGGTAACATAATCGAAAGCATCCCTTCGATGATTGTACGTTCAATACGAACGTAACGAAACGAACGTGAAAGCAGGAACGTGAATGCGTTCGTTGTCGAACGTTCGTTCGTCTCCGATATCTCGTTACTTAAGTTCGTACGATTCAGTTAAAATCTGACTGACAAAACCTATGTACGACGGTCGTGATAATTATTGATCGGTAGTGAGGTATCGATTGAGATGGGTCTAAATTATTTCAAACGAACAGTTCCGTCATTACTATACCGCATCGATATATATGTACGTCCGGTGATACGGATATATGCACTTATAAAATATCTATGCAAGTACGTACGTACGTACGCGTGTAGATATCGAAGCTATAAATATTTACTCGATTTCCGCGATTCCATTGACACGAAGAATTCATTCGTGTGTTATGATCGGCCCGCAGCGAATTTGCGAACTTATATTTCGTAGTTTTTTTATTTTTTTTATTTTTCTCTTTTTTTTTCTTCTTCTTCTTCTTCTTCCTTTTCTCTTTATAATGCAGTAACGACGAGTAGGAAAAAATAACGAAGAAAAGAAAAGGAAAACAAAAAAATAGATATAAAAAAAAAGGAGCATCAACGAAGGAAAAGAAAAAGCAAATGAAAATAGCCAGCCTCGAATCCAAGTTACGTAGGTATTATTAGTAAATTAAATTTAATTTGGAAACAACGCTGTCCGCATAAGAAATCGATATATATATATATATATATATATATATATATATATATATATATATATATGCACAAATGTTTCTCGATATGCGAGTTCATTCGCGCATACTGTGTGCTCAAAATCTCTTCCGTATTCAAGCTTACCCAGAAATTCGTATTCCATGCTTACATACGTGTGGGATACAATATTTACCTGCGGACGGCTTCTCGCAATATTTACTTAATCAAACCAAATTCTTTTCCCTACCGGTCTACTACCACGTTGAACTAAAGGCGAGTGGCGATTGGTCTCATACCGGGTACATATCGTATTTGCTTAAATTAGGATAGTTAAGGAATGGCATAGTTGATTAATACATGGAGTGTGGGTGGGGGGGGGGGGTAGGAGGTGGAAGGAGAACCATCCCTGTTGTATATTTAATAATTAAAATTTCAGGAGGTATTTCCTTACCAGCCCCATCCTCGCCTCCCACACCCAAAAAAAAAAAACCGATCAAAAATCAAACGCGATCGTCTTCGATGATACGTACGTACGTCGGTTTGACAATGTCGACAAAAAAAAAAAAAAGAAAAAACAAACTAAAATTCGTTCGTCGTAAACACGTAACGGATCCTCGACGATCCGTCGGAAACATTTCGATTCATAAAAGCGTCGGTCGTCAAAATTTCGTCAAGAATATTTTCATCGGTCTTTAATAAACGACAAAAGAAAAAATTGGGACGCGGAATTAATGAAATATATATATATATATATATATATATATATATATATATATGGAGATTTTACGCTTGATATTTCTATCGGTGAGATAAAAGAAGTAGAAAAAGAAAATGTAGAAGGACAGTAACGGATTTCTTTTCACGACTGAACGACGCTCGGAAAAATTATTGGCATCTACGTCGCGATTATGGAAAGCGTGAACTAGACTGGTATAGAGGTAAAAGGGTGTGGGGGAGAGAGAAAGAGAGAGAGAGAGAGAAAAAGAGAGAGATAGAGAAAGAAGGAGACAGATTCCGTACGCCTTTCTCCCTTTCTCCATTCGCATCGTATTTGGAACGACGAGGACGCTTCTTTTTGAGTTTGAAAAAGATTCGTGGAGAAGAAGGTATTGGTCAATGAAGTCAAAGATGTCACGGTAACAGTGGCAAAGGGGGCGTTAGAATATTTTCTTTTCTAGAAAAGCGTAAAAGAAAGAGAGGAAGAGGGAGAGATAGATAGATAGATAGAGAGAGAGAGAGAGAGAGAGGGAAAGAGAGAGAAGAAGATCAAAGCTTCCGTCGTCGTCGTCGTCGTTGTCGTAGTAGTCGTAGTCGTAGTCGTCGATGGTGAGAAAAAAGAAGAAAAAGGAGGAGGAGGAAGTGGAGGAGGAGGAGGAGGAGGAGGAGGAGGAGGAGGAGGAAGTGGAAGGAGAAAACGCTCGTAGATCTACGGAATGGAATCGAGAGAAAGACCGGGACGAGCTGATCTCTCGCCTCTTCTATACATCTCCAATGTGCACAACTCCCCAATCCTATCCTCTCCTTCGCTTCCTTGCACTCACTCTCTCTCTCTCTCTCTCTCTCTCTCTCTCTCTCTCTCTCTCTCTGTTATTCTCACTCCCTCCGTCTCTACTAACCCCTTCCAGAAGCTCACGTTGTCACCGGAGAAGTAGCAAAGACGTTACGAGTTCCAACGAGTTCCCGGAGCAAGTTAGAAACATCTTCGAGGTGCGCGTTAGTCTCCGTCAGCTTTCGCGAGTTGCCACCGTGGGGATTGCTTGTAACGAAGCATGCTCGTTATACCTCCTAGCACACACCTCCTTCTTACTCTAGCAAATCTCCCCTCTCTACCTCCCTTCCCTTCCTTCTTCTCTTCCTCTTTCTTCTTTCCCCAAACTCCTCCGGTTGTCTCTCGAACAGCATGTAAGCGAGGAAGGTGAAGGAAACGAGCTTTGAGGAGTAACAACGTTTTGTCGTAACTTAGTAAACCGTTTGAATCAGCGCGATAAACGTCGAATCGCGAGTACTTCCATCTCCACTTTCACCGAACAAACCATTCAAACTCTCACCTCATCCATATCGAATGAGAATGTTGTGTTACGTAACCTACGTACAATATGTAACTTAGTCAACCACCCCCCACTCTCCTTCACCCCGTTCCTGCTCCCCCCCCCCGCGTTACTTTACCTTTACCTTACTTATCCCATTTCTCGATCGTTCTAGTTCGACCGGAATCGGGAGAAGAACTTAGGAAACCTTTTGAAAGTTATTCCACGCTGTATCAACCCGAGTATGTACGTATACGTATAAGTATCACTCGTATGGGGAATCCTAGAAAAAGACAATCGAAAGACTGAAACTTACTGAATTATAACGAAATTTCTCTCTCGCTCTTCCCCACCCCCCCCTCTCTCTCTCTCTTTTTCTCTCTGTCTCCTGGAGAAAGCAAACAAAACTTTCTACTAAGTCTTGGCTCACTCCAATTGTTCCGATAATTCTCAACGAGATACCCCGAATTTATTTGAGTGTTCAATATCCGTTTGCTCGGCCACTTGATTATTTTCGGACGAGGTTTCTTCTCAAAAAAAAAAAAAAAAAAAAAAAGGAAGAAAGAAAAACAAAGGGAAAAGATAGAAAGAAATAAAGTAAAGAAAGACGAGTACAAAAAGGGGAAGGATTTAAGAACTATTTAAAGAATTTTAGCTAGGCGATAACGGATGAGTATCGACGTACACGTTGAGGATGTAACCCCCGGTGAATTGGCTTCGAGAGGAATGGTAACTTAAGAGGGTTGAAGTGGATTGAAGGCATTGGTTCCTTCTATCCGGAAGGGGAGGGGGTTGGCCATACACAGCTGGCAGTTACTATTACTGATCGCTACTAAATCATCGAGTTCATACCTAATACCTGCACTTGCTCTTAAGCAACGTGGGAACGAACGACTTGTCCTGAGAATCAGATGAGCTTGGATATACATATCTATATCTATATACATATGTATTCAATAGGTAATACGTTTACGTTTCTATATATATATATATATAAATATATATATGTATGTATGTATGTATGTATGTATAGAGATATTAATTTTGACTAACAGCCTGCTAACGCTTCCATTTTCTCGTCGTGCAGGAACGAACGCACATCGACAATTCGCGTTAACGGAAGAGCCATGGTGGAAGCGAAACGGTCTGGCTCGAGTGTTGCAGCTGGAGAAGGAGGATGGGTGGGTGAGTTGGTGAGTGGGTGGGTGAGGAGGAGAAAGGGTACGCTGGAAAATCCGGCCGCGAGATACCCGACGATTTTGTGCGGGCTTGTCTGTAACGGTGGGTATGACGCGCGATGAACCAAAAGCACACTCGATGTGCACGCGTTTTGGCCTTTAGGTCAACCATGCGGCAGATCGAGAAAGCGAGAAAGAGAGATAGATAGATAGATAGAGAACGAGAGAGAGAGAGAGAGAGAGAGAGAGAGAGAGAGAGAGAGAGAGAGAGGGGAAGGAATTAGTAACTGAATAGGTAAATGTATAATACAAATGATTCTCTATCT
>OU427007.1:2234518-2282018 GCA_911387935.1 Dolichovespula saxonica
TGTACCATTATGACTCCGAATAATGATAGAATTAATTATGCCGAAGGAGTTTCTTTCTATTCTCAACCCTCCCCTCACCTCCCCGCAACCTCCCACCCACCTCCCCTCCCCCTAGAAAAAAGGTAGGAGAAAGACACGTTTCTTTACTTCGAATGTTACAATTTGCCAGGCACAAATGGTATGTATGAGATACAAATGTATGCATTGTTTGGAATCTCCTTGCAAATTGATTCCATTTTCCGGACGACTGCGATTAGCGATGAAAAAAAACAAAAAAAAAAAAGAAATAAAAACAACAAAAAAAAAAGAAATAAGAAAAAGAAAGAAAAGAAGAAAAAATAAATAAATAAACGACGAGGCCTTGATGTTAAGGCGACGAACGCAATTAACTCCGTGAAAACGTCGAAACACGCGAGAGTGCAACCACCCCTCCTTCCCCTTCCCACCCTCTCTCCCGCCCCGAAGGCCCCTCTCTCGTACGTCGACATTAATTTTCTTTCATTTCCTGCTTCGACCGCAGCACGATCTCTTGTGGTGACGGTAACTCTCCCTCTTCTTTCCCTCTCTCTCTCTCTCTCTCTCTCTATCCCTTTATCCCTCTATCCCTCTTTTTCTACCACTCATTTTCTCTCTCTCTCTCTCTCTCTCTCTCTCTCTCTTTCTCTTGGCATCGTTTGTGTGTGTTTAATATAACTTTGCACGCATAGACACTTGTACGTACACGAAGCCTAGCAGGTAGGTAGAGATAGGTACATGCCGCGGGAACGTTAATGTTTTACCATGCAGTTAGATTCAACGACGACGACGATGTTGACGACGACAACTACAACGACAACGTCGACTATGAGGAAGGAAGGAAGGAAGGAAGGAAGGAAGGAAGGAAGGAAGGAAGGTAAAATAGAAGAGGGGTTGGAAAGAGAGCATCGAAGAGGGAAAGTGGAGAGAAGCCACATCACGCGTCGGAGAAAAGGAACGTTAGCGACGAGGAGAGAACAGGTACACACTTGATTTCTGGTTAATAAAACGTAATGCGAGACATAAAAGCGATACTGTGATATATATATATATATGTTTGTGTGTGTGTGTGTGTAAGTACGTATATACATATATGTACATACGTATATACCAATAAATCGAGTGCTGCAAGATAGACCAAAAGCCAACGAATAAGCTAGGGTTACCAAAGGTTAATCAATTTTTTCTTTTCCTTTGGATCATTTTTATTAAACGCTCGTGTCATCTTCATCTTGACAAATCCATCTTCCTTATTGGGCGAAGCAATAAAAATCATTTTCCGGGATGAAATATTTCTTAGGGATGAAAATAAAAATCAAAAAAAAAAAAAGGAAATAAGAATTAAAAAGAAAGGACAAGAAATTGATAAACATCGTGGAACGAACGATTTGTCACTCTGTGTGGGAACAAAATTTCTGTGATATATCCAAATGGTGGAGAGAAAACGCACGAGTTTGGGAAGGTGGTGGTAGAGTCAGAGGGTAGAGAGTAGAGAGAGAGAGAGTTAATTCTCTCGGTCCCGACAAGAGAAAGAGAAAGAAAAAGGGAAAAGGAGAAAGGAGAAAGAGTGAGGGACTGTTTACCACACTCGTATACATGTAAAGAGGCATCTCCTCGAACACAAGCTTAGATATCGCGCGTTCGCTCGCGAGTATAGACGCGGCACACGGTGGGCGAGAACCGTAATGGGTTGAAGAGAGTTGAAAGGGCGCAGTCGCGAAGCCGGAGCCACCCTCAACCCCCGGCCACCACCATCACCATCACCACTACCACCACCTACCTACCTACCTACCTACCTACCTACCACCCCTACCACCCCTACCATCACCACCACCACCACCACCACCACCGCCGTTGCCGTTGCCGCCGACGCCACCACCACCACCACCACCACCACCACCACCACCACTACCTCCATCAGCATCACCACCTCCACTAGGAGCAGCAGCAGCAGCAGCAGCATCGCCGTCGCGACGAGCGGCGTCGGCGTCGACGTCCTACCGGCGCGTCGCGATCTCGTCGTCCTACCTTGAAAGAGAGATCGAGTCCGACTCGTGCGGGGGTGCGGGCCGCACACGGTTCGCCGAAAAGTCCTCTCGCGTCGACCATTGATAAACCGTGATTATACATAAGTACACGCTCTCTCTCTCGAAAAAAAAAAAAATAAAACGCGTGTTGATCGTTCCTTATTTTCTATATATTTACATATACAATATATATATATATATATATATATATATATATATATATATACATTATATATATATTATATGTATTATATATATTATATATATATATAAATGTATAAATATATGAATACAGGCACGAATGTATACGTGTATATACGTAGGTGTAATTTCACTTTTTCATTCCTTGATCGCTCGTGTTACCGAGAAATAAATTTTCCCGCGTCCGATTTGGTTCAGGAAGATAAATAGGAAAAGAGGAGAGAGAGAGAGAGAAAGAAATAGAGAGAAATAGTGAGAGAAAGAGAGAGAGAGAGAAAAAGAGATAGGTAATCAGTGAAGTAAGTAATCGTCGTGTATTCGAGAAGAAGGAATTTTCTTTGGAAACACGTTCATTCTATTTCCTCAAAGAAGATAAGATAAAGGTGAGAAAAAAAGAGAAAGAGAGAGAGAGAGAGAGAGAGAGAGAGAGGGAGAGAGAGAGAGAGAGAGAGAGAGAGAGAGTGTGGGAGAAGAAGATTCTAGTTGGATTATAAGGAAGAAGTACTACGTGTGTCTGGCTCATCCTATTTCGAGAAGGGGGAAGAAAGGGCAGAGGGTGTCGCACTCCGCGATTTTACCTGACGACCAAAAGAGAACTTTTCCTGCATAACGAAGTTTCAAGGGTAACCCACGAAGGAAAGGGGGAAAAAAAACCAAAAGAAAAGAAAAGAAAAAGAAAAAAGAAAGAAAGAAAAGGATAGGTAGTGCGCGTGTTAGTGTGGGTGCTGCGCTCGATATGGCCAGTAGCGATTGAGTATCTTCGCACCATTCTGCGGACACGTATGTAAGTGTTGCTCGAGCGTTAAGTTACATTCTCAGCCAATTAAATTAGCAGGCCGGGAGAGTATAAAGGATGCGGGTTTGAATTTCGTTTTGATGAAATATATATATATATCTATGTATGTATATGTATATATATATATATATATATATATATATATATGTATATATGTATGTACATAATATATGGAAGGGTAAAATCTGCGGAAAGGACATTTCATCGACTTTACGAGGGTTTTAAACTCGTTAAATAGCATAGACCTACAACGAGACTCTCTCTCTTTTTCTTTCTCTCTCTCTCTCTCTCTCTCTCTCTCTCCCACTTTCAACCCCTAGCTCCAACCCCCATCGAACCTTCCTTGTGCAGTTTCGTTTCTATGTTTCCCGTTCCCATTGGATTCATCGATCGAGCAGCGGACTTTAGAATGACGGGATTTCGATTTAAGGCCACGCGATTTAAATGCCATTCAACGGACGTTATCTCTACCTACTAGTCTAAACCCATCTATTTTATCCACGTTTACAAATCAACTATAAATACCACGTCCATCTTTGTGAACGTATTCTTTCCTTTTTCCCCAGTCTCTCTCACTCTCTCTCTCTCTCTCTCTCTCTCTCTCTCTCTCTCTGTCTCCCTCCCTGTCTCATTCTAAAGCTCCTCTATATCTCCATTTATCTTCGTTCTAATGGCGTACATAACTCATTGAAGTTTCGATATCTCGATGGCACGTCGTGAAAAAGAAATTCTGAAACTCTCGAGCTTGCAATGAAAATTTCTCAAGGAAAAAAAAAAGAGTGGAAGATAAAAAAAAAAAAAAAAGAAAAATGCGAACGCTGCACCATTAGCAATCGGTCCCCCCTCCCCCTCTATCCCCCGCCGCCCTCCCCCCTTCCTGTTCACCGGGTGAAACTATTCGAGAGATAAAATATGAAAGGTAAAGTAAACGGAAAAGAGTGTATTTACTTTAATCTTCACCTGGCCCATTTATAAAATGCCACGAACGACGGTATAATTCGACATCTTCCTCATTTGAACGTGTATTAATAGCTTTACGTTTCCACGGTAACTGCTCCCAATCTATGTATGTATGCATGCATGTACGTACATGCCAAACGTGGACCAATAATATATATATAATATATATATGAGAGAGAGAGAGAGAGAGAGAGAGAGAGAGAGAGGGAGAAAATTACAATTGTGTTTATGTACACGAACAATCTACACATTTCCTATTTATAGGAGTTATCTTATCGAGTTTCGCATTTCTACTGTCGTTCGTTTGAACATCACGACGATAACAATGCCGATCCTGAACATAAAAATTCATTATACTGTAATCAAAATCGTATTTTCCCCTCGCGCGTGTTCTATTATATTTCGTATTTTTTTCTTTTTTCTTTTCTTTCTTTCTTTCTTTCTTTCTTTTTTTTGGTTTCTTTTTGAATAGACGTTTAATTACATCTCGCTACGTTGGCTGACGAGAGAACGATAAAGAGAGAAAGAGAGATAGATATATAGATAGATAGACAAAGTGAGAAAGAAAGAGAGAGAGAGAGAGAGAGAGAGAGAGAGAGAGAGAGAGAGAGAGAGAGAGAGCGTAGTAAAAAGAAAAAAAAAAAGAAAATATGATCAAGATGGATTAAAACGTAAGTGAGACAAAGTTCGTTTTGTAAATATTACAGTACCTTATCGCGTTGATATACGGGTAGAAACGTTAACGGGTCCGCGTTATTATATAATTTATTTTACTTAAAGGCACGAATAAAGTTATGCCGAATCCATTTTACGGTGAAATGGAAAATCTCCTTTGATCCTACTTTGATTAGGGATACTTAACATCGGGTGATGCCCGTGAACGCGGCGGTCTAAGCTGAAGATTTTCTCTGAATTCAAATACATTGCCCCAGTCATTCATTTGGTCTTTTCCCTTTAGGGGTTGTTTCTTGACCCTTTTGCTGCTCGCTCTTAACTGGAGTAAAGTTTAACTCATCCCTGGAAGGACTAATTTTCTTTTACTTCGAGGATGAGAGTCGTTCGTTCCTTCGTTCGTTCCTTCGTTCGTTCGTTCGTTCTCGTTTAAAATTTTCTCTTCCTACTTTATTTTATTTTATTTTATTTTTTTTTTTTTTTTTAAGAAGTTAAAACAACGTAGAAAGAAAGAAATAAAGATGGGAAGGAAGAGAGGAGAAGAAAAAAAATAAATAAAAAGAGAAATAGAAACGGAGTGAGAATTGGATGAGATAAGAAATGAGATAATCGAGTATTATTAGGAAGCGAGCGCGAAGAACTAATACAAAGGATTAGTACTTATGAGAGAATCGTTGGCTTGAATCCTTATTTTATGGATGATAAAATTCATAGGTTCTCTCTCTCTCTCTCTCTCTTTCTCTCTTTCTTTCTCTCTCGTCTTAACGCTTATCATTATTGTGGAACATTACCGTCCCGTATTACTTGAATAAAGTTACTTTTTTTCTTGCTTACTCACTCTCTCTCTCTCTCTTTCTCTCTCTCTCTCATTTTCTCACTCTATAACTCTCTCACCCTCTCTTACTTTCGAAGGACGAGGAGAAAGAACATTTTTCTATTTCCAAAGGGAATCGTCGTACCTATAACCTCGTTTCTGAAAACCTCACATAACGTTGCAGGTACTCGTAAAACAAAACGTGAAATTCTCGAAATACGATGCGGGGGAGAATAAACCTCTTATTCTTCTTTCTCTTTCTCTCTTTCTTTTCCACCTTTCTTTCTTCGAGTATAACATTAATATTTAAACAACCGCGTCTCGTAAAAGCTGCTTTGACTGGTGGAAAGTTTAACGATTAAAATGTCG
Organism: Dolichovespula saxonica; assembly: GCA_911387935.1. Classification (NCBI taxonomy): domain Eukaryota; kingdom Metazoa; phylum Arthropoda; class Insecta; order Hymenoptera; family Vespidae; genus Dolichovespula; species Dolichovespula saxonica. Next base: position 2,240,373 of record OU427007.1, read on the forward strand.
TACGATGAAGTTACACGAGTAGAAAAGTTATGGGTATAACTATTTTGACAGGTAGTTTAACCTTAAGTAGAGAAAAGTTTAATTACCGCTCGTCTGGCATACTAATTTCCTGTCCTTACCGGTGGTATTACCTTTTTTTCTTTTCTTTTTCCTCCATCTAAACCCCTTAGCACCCACCCCCTTCGCCCAAACCCCCTGACCCTGCCCCACCCTCAGCTTTTAATTTTCCCCTAATGAGGATAAATCGGGGGAGTCCGATGTAAACTAATAAACCAGCGTGATCTTTTGAATTATATGAACGGAGCCCTTGGTACCGACTCGATAATCGCAGAATATCCAAACGAATACACGTATACACACACACACACACACACACACACACACACACACACAAACACATATATTTATATACATACATACATATATAATTAGGTAATTCCGTCCCAATATTACGGATTATTACGGATCGAATATTAGCCAGGTTTCTAACCGTACTCGAAAATTACGAACATGCTTATGTATATATGCATATATGTATATATATATATATATATATGTACGTAGATATTATAATTTTGAGGTCGATTTTAACGCGAGCTCGTTCGAGCGTGAAAACTTTACGAGAAAAGTTGGAGCTTTCTATTCGAAGGAAAAATGTGAAGCTCGAAATCATCCCATCCCTCACCCATCCCTCATCCATCCCTCTCCTATCCATCTCCTCCTCTTCCTCCTCCTCCTCGTTCTTCCATGGCTTTACCCCTCGTTCCCTTTTTCTCTTCTCTCTCTCTTTCTCTCTCTCTTTCTTTCTCTCTCTGTCTCTCTCTTTCTTTTTCTCTTCTTACTATACTTTTTCTTTTTCTCATCTAAAAGATAGAAGGATATTCCTGCAATTCTCAACCTAATGCTATATTATATATATAGCAACATATATATATATATATATATATATATATATATAATATACTTACACACTTGTAGCATTGCTATATATATAGCATTAGATTTAGATTTATATATATATATATATATATATATATATATATATATATATATATATATATATATATATATATATATATATATATAGTTGCTATAAATTTGAAGGTAGAAGTGGTAAACCCTAAACGTCAAGCGACATGTCCAACGTTTGTTCACTTCTATGTGAGCTTTCATCCGGTTATACGTTTTAACGTGCGCATCCTACCGAAAGATAGAGCCGGATTCAACGCTTAAGAGTCGGACGAACGAAATTGGAAAAAAACATTCAATCTTTCATCGGTTTTTTCTTGTTTCCTTTCTTCTTTTTTTTTTCTCTCCTTTGTTTTTTTTTTCTTTCCGTACTGCTCGATAAAAACGTCAACTTGTTTTTCTCTCTCCCCATTCCTCCTCTCTACGTCCCTTTCTCGTCATCGTCGTCGTCGTCGTCGTCATTGTTTTTTCCCCCTTGTTTTCACCCCCTCCCTCCTCTCTTCTCTCTATTCTTCCATTCTTCTTCTTCTTCTTCTTCTTCTTCTTCTTTTTTTTCCTTTTTTTATTTTTTCTTCCTCTTAAATTATGATCACGTCTTGTAGTAAGTAGGCACATGCATACGTACACACATAAGTACATACATACATACATACCTATATCGCAAGCGTATAGCTTACGAGCCTGAGCGCTTTATTACTCGATCTTCGAGTAGCATTATAAAGAAAATGACTCTGAAATTTATCGCTCATGCAAATATTACCCCAAGATGAGATAATGTCCTATCGTTATGAGTTCAAGGCACTATAGAAGAATTTTATGTCGCAAGAGATATACCTTCGATGGTTCGGGTTAGTACTCTCCCACCCTCCCTCCCTCCCTCCCTTCCTCCATCTCTCTCTCTCTCTCTCTCTCTCTCTCTCTCTCTCTACCTTTTTTTCTCTTTTTTTTTCTATAAGAAATACTTGCTCTCGTATATCGCGATATATTTATCCCCGAGTTAATATATTATATTCGTATGAGAGAGAATGCTCGTTTTGTTTCCTCGAAAAAAGAAAAAAAAAAGAATAACGGCCATACGTATTACGACAGGAAGAGTTTATCGTTGGCTCATGAAAGGCAATTACTTTTCGGAATAATTTGGAAAAAAACAAAACAAAAAAGAGGTAGGAACGAAAAGGGGAGTGCAGGAAAGGAAGTGGAAAAACGAAACGAGGTACGAACTATTTGATAAGAAAAAAAAAAAAAAAAGAAAAAAAAGGGAAGAGGAAAAGAGGAAAAGAAAAAAAAAACAAGAGAAAGAAAAGGGAAGGAGGGCGGGGAGGGGGGGGGGCGGGCAAAAAAAGGAGGACTTCGACTTGGCGAATGGAAATCCATTTAACGAGAAAGAAGGTGAACGGGATCAAAAACTTGTGTCCGCGAATTCGTTTGCGGTTAAAAGGCATCATTGCCTTTAGAGAGAAGTTCTTCGAAATTAGTCGGACTCGTGACTTCCGAAGCAATTTCGAAGATCCTAAAGCCGCCGTGAGAAACGCGTATACATAGATACGTACTTACGTACCTACGTCCTTACGTACCTACGTACCTACGTACGTGTATTACATACCTACATACCTACATACCTATACGTATATACATACATACATACATACATACATACATATATATATATATATATATATATATATATATATATATATATATATATACGTACACGCAAATAGCCGGAGAAACAGGCTGACACGGTGAAATTATTTCGAGATATACGTGTATAAACGCCGGCCGTACGTGTCCGAGGTGTGGAAATTCAGACGTTGCAAACGCGTTCTCTCGCGTAAGAGACATACGTAAGATAAAGCATCGTGACTCGTACGGTAAATCATAGACCGAGATATATCTCGACGTCTTTCGGTGACGTCTTCCACTGGTAAGAGATAGAGATAGAGATAGAGATAGAGATATATATATCTATATATATTTAAAGAGAAAGAGAGAGAGAAAGAGAGATAGAGATAGATAGATAGATAGATAGATAGATAGAGATAGAGAGAGAGAGAGAGAGAGAGAGAGAGAGTACCATTAATTATCGAGCGTGGAAAGGCACAGGACGAACGGAAAGGCTAGAATTGCTAGAACGTAGGGAAGCAACAAAAAGATAAGGTAAAAGATAAAAAAAAAAAAAAAGAAAGAAACAAAACAGAAAAAAAAAACGTGGGGGGGGGGAAAGAAAATTCACGGTTAGCGTGTACGCGCGAGCGCGTAGAAGGGTCACGTAAATCTCAAGCATACAGTTGTCGCTATGCCAACCACGTCCGAGGAATAAATTCGCAGGGAAAAAGAACCGTAACAGGGTGTGTGCAGTACGTGTTCGAGATAGGAATTAACACCATCGAACCGATCGAGATCGCGCGATATATTTTTCCCTTTTCTCTCTCTTACTCTCTCACTCTCACTTTCTCCCTCTCCCTCTCTCTCTCTCTCTCTCTCTCTCTTACTCTTTCACTCGTCCTCCCTTTTAACCGTATCCTCTCATCCTAACTTCACGCTCTACTTTTACAATCCTTTCTTTTTTTTCTGTCTTTTTATTTTTTTTTTTTTTTTTACTTTACTTTTTTCTCTTTTTCCTTTTTTTTTCCTCTCTCTCTCTTTTTTGTTCCCCTTATTCTTATACGCGATACGTCCAATATTGGCGTAACCACGAAATCGATTCGCGCAAGAAGGCAAATACACCGGAGCTACGCCCGGTAAGGATAATTGCTCGACTTTTCCATTCCCTGTTCGCCATTCTTCTTCTTCTACTTCTACTTCTACTTCTTCTACTTCTACCTCCTCTCTCTCTCTCTCTCTCTCTCTCTCACTCGCTCTCTTCCGCTTCCTCTTCCTTCATTCGCCCTCCATTCTTTCCTCTCTCTTCTTGTTTGGTTTTAATTTTGCGACGTTTTCTTGTATCTTCTCGCTCGCAGGAGTCACGCGAGATCTTTATCGTTAGCACGATGTAACCCTTTCTCCAAGGATAATTACGTTTTCCTTCAAGGAAAAAGAAGAGAGGAATAAGAAGAAGTGGAAGAAAAAGAAAAAGATGATGACGATAATTACGATGACGATGATGACGATGATGATGATGATGAATAAAAATTATTAGTAACGCGTTACTGATTCTAAGGATAACTTCATTCATAGAAAATCGATAATTAACTCGAACGATCTCACATGAAGAAAGATAGATAGAGATAGAGATAGAGAGAGAGAGAGAGAGAGAGAGAGAGAGAATGAGAGAGAATGAGAGAGAATGAGAGAGAGAGAGAGAGAGAGAAGTAATAATCACTCGTAGCAGAGTACCTAACGCGATAGTACCTAACGCTCTGATGTACCAACTCGAAATTTCACTGCATTATCCGCGGTACGTGTCAGCCCGAACTCTCGAAACTTCTTCAGCCATCCGCCGCACAATGTGTCCATAAACTTTTGCGCCTCCATTTTGCACGTACAATTGAAACGAGTACTTGGAGAGAAACTTGAGTTACCGGCCTCCCACGGCACATAATCTTCCCAGTTTGATTGACGCATTTTGGATTAAGGCATAATCTCCCCGGTCTCGGGGAATTTATTCTCTCTCTCTCACTTACTTTCTCTCTCTCTCTCTCTCTCTCTCTCTCTCTCTCTCTCTTTCTCTCTCTTCCTCTTTACTCGCTCGAAATACTTCAAACAGAGCTTTTCCGTTTCTTGAATATATACATGCGCGGCCTAAGTTCTCGTTTCGCGCGTACTCCCGTATAAACTTTCTTCGTGATTTTTTTCTTCTCCCTTTTCTTCTTTACCTCCCTCCCTCCCGCCTCTCTCTCTCTCTCTCTCATTCTCCCACCACGAAATTTCTCAACGAGGAAAATAATAAAGACTCCGATAAGTCTGCTTGGTATCGGACCGAGTCAGACGAGATCCCCAATTAGGGAATTGCCCGACTTTTCTCAGTCATCGATCAATTTTATCCTATTACGGCGATCGAAAGATAATGAATCATAATTAAACGTTTCCGTTAGAATTTATTGCCCGATGAATATATATATATATATATATATATATATATATATATAAATAAATAAATATATATATATATATATATATATATATATATGTTTTAATCCATGGTTATTCTTACGTTTACTTACGTACGTAAATAAACGTAACGAGGCCGCTCCTTCATTACGACAACTCCCGACGTCTTTATACGACGCACAATTATCCAATACCATCGGAATACGAAGTATCCTTCTTCTCCTACTCCTATCGTGTAATGGAAACAAGAAGTTTCGGTTTCGCAACGTACGAATCTACCACCACCATCACCACCACCACCACCACCACCACCGTCATCACCATCACCACCGTCGAACACGTACCCACACATAGGCGCCAACAGCCGTCGTGTTCCCTTTTATAGCCGAGATAAAGATCGTTCCGCGTCGTGCACGAGAAGACCTTTTCTCTTACCCCCTCCCCCCTCCCCTCCCCCTCACCGCCCGTCTCTTCGCTCCTTCTACCTTTTCTCCATTTCACATTTACCGGTTTATTGCGGCAAACGTTCGCCGAACAAATTTACGTTCATTACCCGCCAGTCGTATTTGTCTTTGCTCCGCGGTCCGTGGAAAAGGATGATCGGTAACCGTCGAAAAGGTTTTGCTGATGAACGATGACAGCTCGTACGCCTGGATTAACTTAACTCAACGGTGGAAGGGGTGGGTGGGTGGGTGGTTTGGTAGATAGGTAGGTAGGTAGGTAGGTAGGTAGGGAGGGAGGAGTGTACATTATGTGACATAGTCGTACGTCAAGTAATTGCAGATTGTAGATTCTCTTCGTACGAATCCCTCCCTCCCTTCTTCCAACCCCTCTCCCACCCACATACACGTACAGCCTGGCATCGTATAACGTCAGACGAATATCGGATGCATATTCATAATTTTGCGAACGCCATCCTATTCGTCGTCCTATATCGATTTCCCTTCTCGACCTCCCCGGACTATCTTCCGGGAAAGGGAAGAAAAGAAAAGAGAAGAAAAAAACATAATTAAAATGAAAAAAAAAAAAAACAGAAGAAAAAGAAAAAGAGTTTCCTAAGAGAATCTATCTGTCGTTAGAATAAATATTCAATCGCTTTTTAATATAATTATTCAATAAAGTACACGTTCTTTGAAAACGCGTCTTTGTAAACGCGGCTTTCGTATACATACATACATAAATATATAAATACATAAATACATACATACGCGAGCATGATGAATCGAAAATATTTCAAAGTGAACACTTCTATTCGATCTCACGTTGATATTATATATATATATTATAGATATTATTTATATTACTATATTATTAATAATATATATATATATATATATATATATATATATATATATAATATTTTATTCTTCTTCGAATTATCCTAGACGATTATTTCGTTCTTAAATGGTTGCCGTTAACGGGGCGGGAGGGTGGAGGCAACACAATTTTCAAGATCGTTTACTTTGTCACGAATCTCACGCTAAATCGCGATAACTTTCATTAAAACCTTTTAACGCACGATCACGACTTCTCTCGTAGGAAACGATAACATCGGTACGTATAATCGTGAAAGTTCGCCTCGTGAAGGATATACCGTTGAATAGTTAAATCCTTGATTAACCTCTTTTTAAGATCACACACATACACACACACACACACACACACACATATATATATATATCTTAAAATGTTTTTACTACTTTCGAAATATTTACCAGTTCGTAATCGTTACCAGTTTGTCCTCAGTTTGTGATATAATGCAGCTTGTATCCGTTTCTATTATTCTCTCCCACTCCACCACCACCACCACCCCGTCATCCCTTCACCCTACTTGCCCCTTTCTACCCCCTACACGTTCTCACCCCCTTTTCAGAAATAGCGACTAACTCGATATGCTTACCGAAGCGTTTCAAAACTCGCGAACGATTCATTCCACGCGTTTTATGCGAAAACTCATAACAAGAGCGAACAGTCATTCGCGGTTTATACAGGTTTACCCAACCAACTTACTTTACGTGAAGTTTTTCGTTAGGATAGGGGGGGGGGTGGGGAGGGGGGACAAAACAAATTTGGTGAATTCTTTCGTGTCAACTCTACCGTACGTATACGTGCACACGTACATGTATATCCTTGTTTACAAAGGCATCTCGAGTAGTTATCAAAGTAGATCCCGATATTGCGGCTGATTTTTAAAGAGCCGCCACCACCATCGAGATCGCATCGGGCGAGAAACTCGATGTAAAGTTTTCGTACGGTAACACCGTTATAAATAGGACTGGCGTGTAATGTACGTATAATATGGAAAAAGTCCTGCTTAAGTAAAGCATATTATTGGAAAAAGTTGGTAGGCCGTTGGTAGAATAGAGAAGATTGTCCGAGATGGTTCAAAAAGTAATAGTAGTAGTAGTAGTAGTAGTAGTAGTAGTAATAGTAGTAGTAGTAATAGTATTGTGTAAATGGGTCTATCGTTATTACGTTCGACTCCGACTATGATAATACAGAAGATTAAAAAGTAACACCAACTTTTATAAGCGTATAGAATTTTTATAACTAACCTTTGGATTACGATTGGTACGATCACGCTACTGTTGTTGTTGTTGTTGTTGTTGTTTTTGTTGTTTTTATTGTTATTATTATTATTATTATTATTATTATTATTATTATTATTATTATTACTACTAGAGAATCTTTTTTATTCCATTTATCAAATACATATATATATTTATAGTCCTAGTAGGCTAACGTTAGGAGTTTTTTCTCTTTCGACAGTACCGTCTCGTTTCGTCGCTTTATTCAACGTCACTGCAACTTTTTACGCGTCTTTCACCGACGTCTGCCGGGGTCGCGAGATCGAAACGAAGAAATATGGTGCGGAAGGAAAAGTAGAAAGAGAGAGAGAGAGAGAGAGAGAGAGAGAGAGAAAGAGAGATAGAGAGATTTCCGATTGGCGTTTCTCCTCGACGATGGAAAAGTTTTAACAAAGAGAGACGATAACTCGGTCGTATCGAATTATTTTTTCGATACTCGTTAAAAATTTTTATACCCCCCCCGCAATCCTTTTTTTCTTTTGGATTATCCTCCTTTTTTTCCCCTCTTTTGCCGGAAATCAATAATTTTTACATTTCGTTTATTTCTCTTTTTTTTTTTTTTTTACTTTTATCCTCTTGTCATCCATCTTACGATCAATTTTGCACGAGTTTCGCATTATGCTTTAAAATACTTCTCTTCTTTTATTTTCTCTTTTCTTAGAAGAATCTCTCTCGGGGGAGAGAGATAATCTTAATTTGTTACAAGAAACGAATGTTTCTAACTCGTGACACGGCATTGAAAGGATTTATGTAACGAACAGACATTTTCCCGAGGACGCACGAGAAAATAGTTGAAAATATTATTTAACGCCGTGCTCAACTGTATGATACAATGTCCCACAAGTATCTTCCGCGTCAGGCTACGAACGACTACGACAAAAACAAAAACAAAAAAAAAAGAAAAAGAAAAAAAAACAGGGAAGAAACTTAAGGGACACCCTGATATAACGTACGTGAACGTTCGTTCCATTCCATTCGTTCGATCAAACCGATGAAAATTAATTGTCCGATTTTATCGACAGCCTTGACGATCAACGATCGATCGTATCCGAGTCCATAAAAAAAAAAAAAAAAGAAAAAGAAAGAAAGAAGAAAAAAGAAAAGTAAAGAAAAGAAATCCATTCGAAGGACAGAACAGTTGTAAAGAAAAAAAGAAAAAGTAAAAGGAAAAAAAACATCGAACAAATCGAAAGGAAAGAAATTCGAATTCGGGGAACGTACGAACGAAGCGCGCAGAGACGACAGATGAAATTGTAACACGAGTGAATCAACAAAATCAATCCCCGTCCACGTCCCCTATCCCCACAACCCTCCTCCCCTCCTCGCCTATACCTCCTATTCGTTGGCATGACCTCGGGTTATCAAACGTTAACTCGATCTAAAGAACATCTCAATTCCTACCTTTCCTGGGCCTTATTTACTCGTGGATAGAAACAAAGTGAGCGGCCTGTAAATTACCTGTAGAACGTTTCCCAATGTTACCAAGGCACGTCGTGTTTCCACCTAACCTCATCGGTTCTAGAATGTAACCACCCTCCCTCTCACCCCGTAGGCCCTCCTGTGCGATGCTCGCTGTGTCGTAGAAACTTACATACGTGTGGACTTGGGGGAGAGTATCCAACCCTAAGGGAAGGCACACTTTTCCACGATGGGTAATTGCAGTCAGGATATATTCGGTCGCACAGTGCCAACCGTGGAAGTTTCTGATGACTTCCGTTCGGCTCACAAAGGCCTAAGCGATCGATGGTGGTATATATATATATATATATATATATATATATATATATATATGTACACACACATATATATATATATATATGTATACATTTCGACCATGGTGTATGTATACCTACCTACCACCTTTGATTGGCACGCCGCCAATTTAACGAATGCGAAAGCGTAACTCCTCGTTTATTTGTTAGAAGACGAAGAAGAGGACGAAGAAAAAGACGAAAAAGAAGAAGAAGAAGAAGAAGAAGGATAATAAAAGAGGTGGTACTTCCTTGTGTCGAGGAGAGATCCTGAAAAAGGATTTGGCGATAAAGAAGGCGGAGGTGCTCGACGAATAAAGGAGGAAAAAGAAGAGGAAGAAGAGGAAGAAGAAGAAGAAGCGTGAAAGAAGCCCGAAGAAAGAATGGGAAGTGGAAAATATAAAATGGGGATGCGGGATGGGGCAGGGAGGGGGTGGAGGAGAGTAAGCGAATAAGAAAGAAAAAGTGGGATCTCGCTCTACGTTAGAAAGGATAGCGATTTAATGCTAGCAAATCACCGGGATGAATGACGGACAGTAGTCTCTGTCACTCGACGACGGAAACAGTTATCGTTTGAAATTTATCGACCGGTGTGGTAGTACGAACGAAATCAGGGCAGTCGGGCGTGCGAGGGGCTGCACGAGCGGGAGGGGGAGGAAAAAAAATGTCTACTTGACGTGTCACGTTGAAATTACTCCCTCGTAGTAACAATGAACTAAGCTCGGTCTTACGTTTATATATATATATATATATATATATATATATATATATATATATATATATATATAGACGTATGTATGTGTGTACGTATATCTATGTATATGGTATATGTATTTACAACTTGAATAGGACCATTGTCGATACGGCAAAACGCTACTTTTTCTCAACAAAGTGAAATCGTTGTTGCCTCTCGCTGTCCCTTCTTTTTGTTTTCTTTTTTTTTGTGTCCTTTCGTTTCGTTTCGTTTCGTTTTGTTTGTTTTCTTCTTTATCTCTATCTATTTCTCTCACTCTCTCTCTCTCTCTCTCTCTCTCTGTCCCCTTTTCTACTGGTCTTTTCGAACTTCTTTTTTTCTTTTTTTTTTTTTTTCTATATCTCTCTTCTACATCTCTCCTTCCACGGATTTTCTAGGCAGGGGGTATCTACTACGTCCACGGCTTATCTTCTTCCATTATTCCCGTTCGGTTTAGCTTTTACGTCACGGATATGTACTACGTATTTATTGAAAAGGGTACTTCTATTTTTTCTTTTTTTTTTGTTTTGTTTTGTTTTGTTTCGTTCTTTACAATACCTTCCGCGCCAGCTTCGATATACTAGAAAATATTTTCTTTCATTGATAATCGAAGTCCCACGGGTTCGATAAGCTTTAAAAATTATTGAAGGATCATTCGATCTCTCAAATCATTTGTTTGAAGATTTTCGCTCGAACGAAAAGGAGAAAAAAAAAACAGGGGAGAAAAAAGAAGAAAAACGAAGAAAATACTTTTGACTAAGCGAAAAGAAATATCGAGTTTACGGATAGAGAAATACGATGCGTTAATGTCGCCCTGAGTAACTTTGCGCCCGTTGAAGATAAACTATTTCGATGAAAAACGTCACTTCGTTTCACGTATAACATGGGACACGCGATACGTGTTTAATAACGTTCTACGTTAAAATCGAAATAAAATTCTAGCCCCGCTAATAGATCTTTCATTCTTATCTTAAAAAAAAAAAAAATACATATATATATATACACTTTCTAATAACTTTTATCTTAACCGATAATATTTCTGACAAATGCATTAAAAATATCAACGTAGGTTCTCCGATTTGTCCGTTCTAAATTTGATATCAAAAATATTCTTTATAGATATATTATTTTCTTTATTCCTGATTTAGATCGATCTAATCATATCCACAACATATATATATATATATATATATATATATATATATATATATATATATAATTTAATAATATTTAATATTCGACGAATAAAAAATACACGGGATGCGAATATTTTACGAAAGAAAGCAAATTTAAGGTTTTTCGTTCTCTTTTATTTTTTATTTTTATCCGAACTCCTTTCGAATTAAAATTAAGCAAATCGGTGTCTGTGCGCGTAACAATAACATCCGTCATCCATTTAAACGACCAAAATCTAGCGTATCATCCGGGTTCTCTCTCTCTCTCTCTCTCTCTCTCTCTCTTCTCTTTTTATCTTTTTTTCGTTCTTTTTTTTTCAAACGAAATAGCCAAAAATGGTCGCACGGTTTTAGCTTTTTAAACGGTGTCTACCGGTCGATCATCGATACGATAAGCTCGTTGGCATGTGAGCCTGTGGATCGAAATGGGAGGGTTGAAAAAGGCCAAAACCATGGGAATGGGTAAAAAGGAAGAGAAGGGGGATCGGCGGGAGGGGGTGGGGATAGTTCCGACGGGTTAAAAAGTACTGCTCGTAAAATGCGAAAGCGAGACGGGACAATGGCCGAACGATATAAAACTATGGCGAGACGTTAAAGCGAGTTAAGAAATTGTCACGTGAGTTGTGACTCTAAACGCCCAATGTATGTATATATGTATGTATGCATGTACGTCGATTTTTCTCGGACTTGAACTCAACTCGACCCGTGACACCAGTATTTTGCATGCTTTATATTATATACATCGAGTATAACACGTACACACATACACACATACGTATATATACATATATAGATACGCGCGAATATATAGTTATACTCTCTTGTATACGCTACGTGACGTACACTACGTACTAACGTTACGTACGCGAGGGAGGATTGTATATAAGCCTCTTCTATGTGTTTATATAAAGCGAGAGCTTTCACGTGACACAGCACGTTTAAAACCACCACCGCGAGCTTTCACCGTCGACGTGGCACGCAATTTCGTCGTAAACGGGCAAGAAATTTTTGACACGTTTATCTCTAACCACTTCTTTGTTCGCACATTGTATATATCCACGCGAGAACGGTTACCATTGGTAAGGAAGGACCAGGGCGGACTCTAGCGAGATAAAATAATAATTCCTTTTTTTTTATCTTTTTTTTTTTTTTTTTCCCCCGATAAAAGTCCGACGTTCCGTTAGAACCCTTTAAGCTTTTCTGAATGCTCTCGCTCAAGGAATGCATCTTACCCGACTACGAGAGGATAGAGTTTACTAAACTCTGCACAAAAGAGAAACCATGAGAGTCCATGCGCCCGCGCGCCATGGACCACCCCAACAATGATGCAATAAATTATTTCTCAAGAAAGAAGAAATTCTTCGAGAGATAGAGATGGATAGATGGATAGAGAGAGAGAGAGAGAGAGAGAGAGAGAGAGAGAGAGAAGAAGAAGAAGAAAAAAAAATAAGAAAAATTAAACTTTATCACGATCCCGATAAAATATAATAGAGTCCGTTGAAGATAGTGCGAACTATATCTTTTTTTTTCTCCTTTAGTATATACTCGATCGGATAACATATTTGTACTTGTGTTGAGTTGAATTTGATAGTCGTTGGCTCGGTGCCCGCTAACATTTTAGTTCGAACGAGAGAGTAAAAAGAAGAGGAAAGAAAAAAAAACAGACAGAGAGAGAGAGAGAGAGAGAGAGAGAGTAGGAAGGAAGGAAAGGAAAAAAAAAGAACGAAGAAGGGAAAAAATAGAACAAAAAGGGAATGAGAATGAGAAGGGCTAATTTAGTTCGGATTAATTATATATCGTCACGTTAGATGATAAAGCTTTCACCGTGGGCGTTGATAGTGGCAATGCTCGGTGAGATCGCAGAAAAGCAATTCCCACGAAAGCCGATAGTTACTCGTTTTACGAGAACGACGAACGTACGTACGTACACATACGTGGATACATACGTACTTACGTAGGTACGTACGTACGTACATACGTGAAAATTATGGCGGTGTTATATAGCCGGTGGCTCTAGTATTTTACAATAAAACCGGCGACCGTTCCGTGCCGGTTTATTAACATACCGGAAATAGGACGGCAAATCTGAAATGTGCATAGAAGCGCGATTTGGTTTGCCTAACCGCGCAACTAGAAAGCGAGCCCATATTAAACGTTACCAGGCTTCCTAAGCTTTACCAACACTTTCGCGCAGAAACGTATCTCCGTTCGTTGCTTTGGCATTTTCGTTTCTAATCGTTTCGAGGCCTTATCGATCGTGAGAAACTTGTCGCTTAAAACGTTATCGTTTCTTTTTTCGTTTTTTTTTTTTTTTTTACCGTCGAACATTCGATCAATCACGTTCGTTTCTTTCTTCTTCGTTCGCCATCTTCCTTTTTCTTTTTGTACTTTTCGTTTTATTTACCTATTTATTTGATTTGATTTTATCTTATTATTTTTTTTTTTTTTTTTTTTGAAGAGAGAACATCACACATTATCGAAAAGTTAATGAGATCGACGATGACGTAAGAAGGATGCTTCCTCGCCTTTCGAAATCACAAGACCGTGGAAATAAATGAAATCGTTAATTCTCGGAATAGACCGTAGGGAAAGGAATATTCCAGGTACTATCTCGGTCGGTGGTATCCCGAAAAGATCAAGGTACCATTAAATCTCGATATCGAATGAAGGATAAACGAGGAAGTCTCCGTGTCTTTCCTTCTAGATTCCTACATCTTCAGTTGATTCACGGTGCTCACGTTACTAAGGATTACCCTAGTCAAGAGAGAAATGGTTTTCTGCAACAGTGATCGTGGTAATCGCCCGATTCGAGAAAAGGCCAACGTTTGTGTCGGATCTCTCTCTCTCTCTCTCTCTCTCTCTCTATCTCTATCTCTATCTCTCTTTCTCTCTTTATATATACCTCTCTTTCTCTTTCTCTCTCTCTCTTTCTCTTTGTCTTTATCTCCGTCTGCTTCTTCTCGCGTCTTTCTCGTATTCGTATCAAGTATTAAGAGCCATAAAAGCTTAAAGACAAGGGCATCGACTGAAGCTCGTTCGTTAATCAGTGACGTAGAAGAACCAATAATTACACGTCTATCCGTATTATGCCGTAAGAAAAGGAGCTCGGAAGGAAAGCTCGAATCGCGGATTAAATCGTTAAAATGGTGAGGGTAGGGACGCGGTGGGCGAGAAGATCGTGCGAGAGGGTGAGGCGAAAGTGTCTGGAGGATTAAGGTCGAATTAATATTTCTAAGACTACCGACGATACGCCGAGTTTTACGTTATAAAATGTAAAGCTAAAGCTGTTGGCCAGACCGCGCGCTATTAAATTAATGTGCACGATTTCGTGCGGCTATTAACGACTTCGCTTCCATTATTCCGTCGATCTTTTTTCCTTCCTTTTTTTTTTTATTTTTCTTTCTTTTTTTTTTTCGAACGTTTCCCTGTCGTTTGATGATAGCGAGCGTATCGATTCGCAATAATTACGAGGGACGGGGATTTTTGGGAGACACTTTGGAGCTTCGTTATGATCGAGAATATAAAGAAAAAAAAACTAAAAGAATAAAAAACAAGCGAGAAAAAAAAGAAATAAAAATAAAGAGAGAGAGAGAGAGAGAGGAGGGGGGGGAGAGATAGCGAAACGATTAACGAGTAACTCTACTTTCAAGGCCTTTCGGAGGCCATCATTTTTCACGAGTAATAATCGAACAGAGAGATTTCCCCCGCCACCCACCCCCATCCCCACCCCCCACCCGCCAAACCTAGCCAGGAGTTAATGGAACTGCCAAAAGGCTTGCAGACTCGCTTTTATGAATTTCGAAAACTACTATCTCTAGGCTGCTGCTCCCGCTGCTTCGTTTGATGGACACCATTTACGAGAATATTCATATGCTCGTCGTCATCAACCAGGTCTATGACGCGTTTTCGAGTAGTCGAGCGGAATGTTAAAGATAAAGAGAGATAGATAGAGAGAGAGAGAGAGAGAAAGAGAGAGAGAGAGAGAGAGATATAGTACGCTATTTTCTATGCGCTGCGACGATCTAATAATACTCGAACAAAAAGCTTATTACGGCGTAAGAGTCTTTACGCGCTCATTATTTCCTTCCTAGTCGTTTAAACGACCATCCGTGTTATGCATACATATAGAAGGAAACAGAAGCAAAAGCGAGGGTTGATGAGGCGGGATGAGGGGTGGCAGGGAGGAGTGGCGCGGGGCAGAGAGGGGAGAAGAAAATGAAGCGAACGAGTCGAAGGAGGTGGCGCGGAGATTCGTACTCGATGTAAACACGCTACACCCATATATACGAATTAATATCCGATTTATCTTACCGTCTATATTAAATATTTGTTAACGTGCAAAAATATGTACCACATACATACATGATTTTAATTATTAAAGCGTACCGATCGCCCGTAACCTCGATTAATTGAAATTCGTCTTCCTTTCTTCTTGTTTTTTTTTTTTGTTTTTAAATCGAATTATCGATCTCTTAACGAATTTAATATTAGATTTTCTAAAACGCTCATTAATTTCACGTTGTTAGGAGAACGAAAGAGTAAATAATTAAACAAATAGAAATAAAAGAGGCACCTTCAAAATGTCCCGTTAAGTCCCTTTTAAATCCAACGTCAAGAGAGAAAGAAAGAGAGAGAGAGAGAGAGAGAGAGAGAGTTGCAGACTAAAAGGAGAAATAAAATGAGAGAGAGAGAGAGAGAGAGAGAGAGAGAGAGATAGTGAGTGTGTGAGTGTAAAAGAAGAAGAGAGGAAGTGAGAGGGTCTCGTTCTTCCATAGGAGAAGACCAGTTAATAAAAGAAAGAAGAGGAACACGATTGTGCACTATCCTACACGGCTTGTCCTACGTCACTGGTAATTATTTATCGGCCACCCTTTGACCGAGCTATCCAACGAGCATCGATGCCACCCTAAGAGATTCGATTAGTTCAGAGACAATCTCTGCCCATCTGCTTTTTGTCCGAAGAAAAGAGAGAGATAGATAGATAGATAGACGGAACGAAAAAGAAAAGGATAAAGAAGAATAAAGAAAGAAAGAAAGAAAGAAAGAATAGGCAAATATCATCGATTATCGGAAGAACCATTAGTTCATTAATCGACATTGTAAAAGAGGATGGAACGGGTCGGATCGTGGGGAAGGAGAGAGAGAGAGAGAGAGAGAGAGAGTGGGGGGTGAGATAAGGGTTGGCGGATGAGTAAGAGGGATATCTAGCAAAGAAACGAGATCGTGTACGGGTTTTAATGTCGTTGTGCGATTAAATTATTCAGACGTGTTACACGCTCGGCGTAGCACGGAAGGATGAGATGTAACTCGTTCGTCGGGGAATAAATGGCTGTACGTTATATCGACACCTTAAAGAAAAGAATGGAATTAGAACTAAGAGAATGATGGCTATGGATTTACACGTATTACCGTGTATAAAGCGAGATCGACACCGGTTATTGGTTAATATATCGCGATTGTATGGACAGCGATAGCCACCAAATAGCCATAATGACGTTCCCTCGAGTACGATCAAATCTGTTCCAGTCTACCCCCCCCCTCTCTCTCTCTCTCTCTCTCTCTCTCTTGATACGTTCGGTTATGTCACTAATGCAACACACCGTTCAATCCCTCCGTAACATCGTACGTATGCACATACGTTAGGTACGTACGTACGCGTTAAACGTCCGAGACGTAATTCGCGAGTGAGAGAAACGCAGCAGGGCCTCGATTCCAAACGGAAACTCGGAATTCGCATCGGCCAACATCGTGAATTTCAATTTACGACGAAACGAGGGTAGAGAGAACGGACCGAGAGAATTACGGGCGTGATTCGCAATTACGCCTTGCCAATCCGTTTATCATTCAAGGAGTGTTTAGAGAGAAGTTTTAATGCTGTTTGTCGTTTGTCCAAATCTGTCTCTCTGTCTACCTGTCCGTCCGTCCGTCCGTCCGTCCGTCCGTCTGTCTCTCTCTCTCTCTCTCTCACTCTCACTCTCTCACTCTCTCTCTCTCTCTCTCTCTCTCTCTCTCTCTCTCTCTCGTTAATCATTTTCTACTCACTCTTTAGTTCTCTCTCTATCACACATACATACAGATGCACATTCTCTCTCTTTCTCTCTCTCTCTCTCTCTCTCTATCTCTTTCTATCTCTATTTCTATCTCACGAACGAGCTCGATTGATTCAAAGGGATTTCAGAGTATTGCGGAACGTTTATTGGATAGTCTTCATCGCGTTGCTCCGTTTTCGGCTAGAGAATCGAACGATTTTCCAGGAACATTATACAGCCTTTTCGAAAGGTTCGTTAGCGCGCCTCGAATTGGTGATCAAGTCCGAATTCTACCGGTAAAATAGTCGAAATTTCATATGCGTTTGAATGTTTACGAAGAATAAAATGTTTGCCGTGTTCATTTTGGCTATCTATATGTATGTTTTTATATATATATATTTATATATATATACAAAATAAATATTTTAACAAAGTTCCCAGGTCGGTGTATTGAAGAAAAAGATGAGTGAAAAGAAATGAAATATTCGGAGAAAATAATTAAATCTCATAATTCTAAATGTGACACGAATTTGCTCGCGAGTTATGCGAGCTCGCGGGGTCTACTGAAAAGAGTTCAATCAAATGAAATCCTCTTAAGGGAGAAGGGAGAAGGCAGAGAGAGAGAGAGAGAGGCTGAAACGGTAGGGAGGAGGAGATAGGGGAGGCGGGGAAGGTAAATGAAAATGTAATTGTTCGTCAGGATTACTCGCCCGAAAAAAAAAAAAAGAAAAGAAACAAAAAAAGAAGTTCGCCGTGGTTTTGAAAAACGCGAAATATTATTAATACTTTCCCGTGCTAAATCTACCTGGTAAAACGCGAGGGGAAAAAAAAGGAAGGGTCTCTCACAAAGGCAAACCGGAATTCCTTCCTTGTGAATCGTTGAAACGCATAGATCTTTCCGAAACGGCCGCTCTACTAGTCGGAGTGGTCCCGTTGAATAATTCTCAACAGAACCGACAAATAGCGCGTGCCGTAATATCTCACTCGCGGATAGCAAAAGCATTTCGCGTAATGCCCTCTCGTGGAATTTTAGGATAGAATTTTCCGAGCTTATTCCTTGCCTCTTCTTCTTCCTCTTCCCCCTTTTTCGTCGTTTTCTTCTTCTTCTTTTTTTCCCGACCCCCACCCCACCCCATCCCCTTCCTTTTCCTTTCTCTTTTCTTATTTTCTTTCTTTCGTTCTTTTCCTATATAACCTCTACGTGTCTCGTAGGAATGCCTCGGGCAATATCGATAAGTCCCGTCAATTTCCTTTTTATCGCTTTTATTCGTAATGGTCGTTAGTAGTCGTCGATTCGGTAAAGAGTACTCTTATTTATACGCCTAGCTCGTCATATCGGTTCGGATCGTCAAACGATTTACGATGTGCGACCTGAAACACTGGATATTGGCTCGCCCCTTTACGATCTCTCTCTCTCTCTCTCTCTCTCTCTCTCTTTCTCTATCTATCTATCTATCTATCTATCTATCTCTTTCTTTCACTCTCTTTTCTCTCTCCTTTCGATTTCATCATCCCTTGCTCATTCACTTTCTCTCTCTCTCTCTCTCTCTCTCTCTCTCTCTCTTGCTCTCTCTCTGTCTTTCTCTCTCGCTCTCTGTTCTCCTTCTTGAAAGTCAAAAAAGGAGTGCGAGAGAGAAAGCCTTGCGGAACGCTCCGTGATCCGCCTTCCTCGTTTATTAACTCTCAGATGCATGCTAGGAATCCCTTAGATGCGACTTAAAGAGTTAAGCACTGTGAGCGAGATTCTTAGAATGTCTAATATCATACTCTTGCAATCTTGGAGTGAAAAAAGTCGAATATATATATATTATATTATATTATATTATATTATATTTATTTATCGAGGAAAATATTCTCCAAAGACATACGGTTCACGTTCTTATTAAGTTTACATTTATCGATCTATCGGAAAAATTCTTTTCTTCTTTTTTCTCGTTATTTCCCTTTCTCAATCGATCTCTCTTACTTTTGGAGAAAATCTCCTACAGTATATATATATATATATATATATATATATATTTAGCTTTTAATATATTTAATATGACGATATTTATTGGTAAGGTGAAGTATCAATATGCTTGCAGATTCAATACCGGGAAAATGATCCGAGATTACCTGATGCTGCTTTCGTGGTTTTGCGCTGTACAAGGAAAGATAGGCAAGTACGCGTAACCGCACCATACCCTCCCCCTACAACCCCCACAACCCCCACAATCCCCCACGCACCCACCGTACTTCTCCCGTAACTCGTCGACGTCGTCGTCGTCGTCGTCATAAAGGAGTGGCTTTTCTAAAAGTGAAGACCACTTTTGGTATTCGCTATTGCAAAATTATTAATATTTCGCTTAAAGACACTTTAATAAATGCGAGCGAAAGAAAGAAAAAAAAAAAAGAAAAAGAAGGAAAAGGAACGAATTTTTATCAAAGAAACGCCGAGTCCATTTATATCAGAGAGAAAGGGGAGGATGAAGAAGAGGAAGAAAAAAAAAAAGATTTATGAATATTTCCTATCGATTATTCTTATTTATCGAAACTGATAAAAAGGGAGAAATCAAAACTACCATTGCCGGAAACTACGATCGCATCTTCTTCCATTTCAGTTTCTCCATCTATTTGCTACGAAAAGTGAATTTAATTTTCTTTGAAAAATATTTCCTCCGGGATATGGAATACGAACGTTCGTTCGATAGACTTTCAAGAATAATTTGAAGAAAAATCCAACGAGTTGGTGAATCTATTGATATAATAAACATTGGCGAGGGCGTTTTAGAATCATTAAAGTATGGAATATCGAGTACCCTCCCTCTCGGACGTTACTGTCGCGTAATGAAAAGAAAGAAAAAAAAGAAAAAAAAAAGAAAGAAAAAGAGAAAGAAAAAAAAGAAACAGAAGAGAAAAAAGAAACGACTGAACCGCGCATTCGTTTCGATTTAAGCGATTTAGCGATTCGTACGAATCTTACTATGCCACCTCGTAATATCGCGTAGACGATGTCGAAGGTAAGCATGTATCACGGGGGATGGTGTGGGATGACGTCTATGGGGTTGGATTGGGTTTGAAGGGGGGAGGAAGCGCCGAATAAAAAGTCGAATAGACGACGCCGTCTGGCATTGTCGTTGCGTTGTCGTTCCTATCACTGACTATCTCTGTTTCAGGATATTTCTGGCACATCACCGACATTCACTATGATCCGAAGTACGGCACCCAGGGAAATGCTGGGAGTGGTAAGTCATCTCATTGCGTGCATAATGTTTCTACTCCTCCTACTCCTCTTCCTCCTCCTCCTCCTCCTCCTACTCTTACTCCTGATACGTCTTACCATTTTTCTGCCATTCCCGACTTCCTATACATACATACATACATACGTACATATATATATATATATATATATATATATATATATATATATATATATATACTCTCTTTTATTCCCTCGTATGACCCAGCGCCCTTGGAAATACATACATATATATACATACATATACACACACACACACACACACATACGCATACATACGTACATACCTTTCGCAGAACAATAAAAATATTCAAATATCTAAAATATATGTGTGTTATTCGCGCGTTTATATATTTTAAACTTAAATCATCGATATAGTATGTACTTACCGATCGTTTCGAAATATCTGCTCGGGTCTAGCTTGTGCACGAGTTTTGCATGAAATAGCGGTAGCTTAAATTGCTGCTGCTGCTGCTGCCGTTGCTGCTGCCGTTGCTGCCCTCGTCGAGTCCTCCCTCCTCCCCAACACCTCTTTTCACCCTCCTATTTCGTTCTCTTCTTTCTCTCTCTCTTTCTCTCTCTCTCTCTCTCTCTCTCTCTCTCTCGCTCACTCTATACACCCCTACATGCCACTTGGACGTTAATAGTGACGAGTGAGAACCGTGCTCGTTCTTTTGCCAGCACACGTACGTAACACACTCTCGCACGTTCGCTCATTCACTCACTCACAGACAGGTGCGCGCGCACGTCCCGCATATAAAACACACACACACACACACACACGTACACGCAGGCACGCACACACATACGCACGCACGCATACATTTTTATGAATATACAGCACCCTTGGCCATACGATGTTAACCGCGCGAAAACATTTCGATGGGGGTCGGAGGGGGTAGAGGGCGGAGAGGATGGAGATAGAGGAAGGGTGAAAGGCTGAGGGGAGGGGAGGGGGAAGAAAACGCGGGAATAAAATCTTCCGAGGTAGTTGCTGAATTTCGTTGCTTTCGCGCCCGCCGTTATAACTTTTCGCTGGCATGCCCCCGAAAACGTGAGGAGAAGAGAACCCAGCCTGCCTGCCTGCCTGCCTGCCTGCCACTTCTCTGCGCCCGCAATATTCGTACTTTTTAAAATACTTCGTTAGATTCGAGATTAAAGTTGAAATGGAAGAGCATCGCACGTATACCGACGAACGGATTCCGATGAAATTTACAGAATATAAGAGAGTTTGCACGTCTAAAATGAAATGCATAAACGTTGCTATCTTCCAGCGTTCTTTCTTTTTCTTTTCTTTTTTTTTTTTTTCTTTTCTTTTTGTCGCGCTTCTTTCTCTCTCTCTCTCTCTCTCTCTCTCTCTCTCTCTCTCTCTCTTTTTTGCCTTTGCTTTCTTCCTCTTTCAATTTCTTTTTCAGGGGGATTATTTTTTTTTCTCTCTCCTCTTGTTCGAGAGTCACGTTTATTATTGTACGCTGGCTAGCTAGCTAGCTACTACTACCACTGCTACTGCTATTACTACTACTACTACTTCGACGATCGAGAGACATACTTTTAAAACGACATCGTATTATTTTCGATTACGAACGAGTTTTATCAACGACATTTCGCAAATCCTTCAATTATACATCTCTTTTCGTACGAATTTAATTAATTAAATTTGCAAACGACTACAGGACGTATTTCAAATGGTACAAGGAAAAAGAAAATAGAAAAAAAAACAAAAAAACAAAAAAAAAAGAACATTGAATCCGTCGATGTCGCTACGGAGAGTAACAAGAAACGGGGCATATTCAGATGGAATGCATGATAATTGTTTTTCTTTTTGTTGCGAATTTTTTTTCTCATTTTTTTTTTTTTTTCTTTTTCCGTTCGAGCACCGCAAGCAACAACATCGTGAAAATTGTTTCTACGCGTTTACAAGTAATGCCGTGAATTTGTACGGAGTTTTGAGAAAAAAAAAAAAAAAGAAAAGAGAAAAAAGATCCAAGCTATATGAAAAAATAAAAGAATGAGAACACCCGAACGCGGTTCTAATGAGTTTCCAACCTACCTATCGATCTCATTTGATCCTCGTTCTAGTCTGCTGGAATACGAGAAACAACATTGAAGGGGTTTCGAGCAGACTCGACAGAAAGCTGGCTGGACAGTTTGGTGACTATAGCTGTGATACGCCATGGGCATTGATCGAATCAGCGGCACAGGCAATGGAATCAAAACACGACGAAGGAATCGAATTCGTCCTGTGGACGGGGTAGGTCGAAAGGTTCGATTCGAACTTCGTTGCACTACTCGAAAAGAGAAAACCAAGTGCAACAAAGTGCAATAAATATTTTCACGCGAACCCCTTTATATATATATATATATATATATATATATATATATATATATATATATATATATATGAATTATAATTCGCCATGCGAAATTCTCATAGATTAAATTAACTAGCTCGTTTATTTGTAAATTCCGGAGAAAAGTTCTTTTCTTTTAATTTTATTTTTTGTTTATTTTTTTTGTTTCTATTATTTCCTCTCTCTCTCTCTCTCTCTCTCTCTATTTTTTTTGTTCTTTTTTTTTATCGCCGAAACAACGAGAATCTTTTCGCGTATGAAATAAATTTTATTTCGTTCGTTCGGGTCAACGTACGCGTTTGCGCCTTCGTTTGCGCTCGCGTTATAATCTCGCAAAACTCCGCCGCGATTAAAGTCGACAGAATGGCGTGGCACATGTACAGGTTTACATCGTAATACCGTAAAGAGAAATATGTGTACACGCGCAAACACACACACAAAGAGAGAGGAGAGAGAGAGAGAGAGAGAGAGAGTACACCGAGTTGGGAAATTCAAGCTCGAATCGTTTCGACATTTTTGATAAAACAACGTGATTTAGCTCTGTGCGCTGTACACACACGCACGCACGCACACAAACAACTACGCGTAACCATATACGTATTATTTTGCCAACAATAATAATTAAATTGACCGACTTGATAATCGGTGAATTGGGAAATTTGTATCCACCTATTGTAATCAACTCATTAGTTTAATCCGTATATTATATTAATTATTAATCGCAATCGAATTCATGCGTAACGTTTGTTCGCAACTTTGATTTACTATCGACCCATTAAAAAGGGCCGTTTTTCGTTATAATTATGAATCGAATGCGCTCATGATCGAATATACATTACAAATATATATATATATGTATATATACGAACTTTATATAATCGCAAAAATGGATCGTTGCTTTCGCGTTGCTATAATTTTAACGCGAAGAGAAAAAAAATCTTTCGCTCTTGGAATAAAAAATTTGTCCCGATCAAAAAGTGATAGCTTTAGTTCGGAGTGAAAGAGAAAGGGAAAATAATTGAATATAAGAAAAAAGAGAAACGGATAGAGAGGATTAAAAAAAGAGGGAGATAGAGAGAAAAAAAATAATAATAATAGATTCAACCAGTCGGATATATTAGAAGGGTGAGAACATAAAAGTACGTTGGGTGGTCCTCAAAGGAAAAATTGTCACTCTCTCTCTCTCTCTCTCTCTCTTCCTTATCGTTTCTTAGTTAGACACTCATTACTATCGGAACCGCGTCCATCGGCCATGATAGCCGCTTCTCCCAGTAATCCCCGGGGACGTGCGACTAAGGTCTAACGAGGTCGTAACTACTTGTTGCAGTGACGCGCTGACGCGCACGGCCATGAGCGGCGAGCTTCGACTGCAGTATTTGCAGAATTTGACTGATCTGTTGTCCCGCACGTTCAAGGCGCAATTTGTGTTTCCTGCATTGGGACACGAAGACATTGGGGTCAGCTTCGAACAGCTCTCTTTACTCTGGCAACAATGGTTGCCTCAAGAGGCAATGGACACTTATTTAAAGGGTTGGTAGCGATCGAAACGATCGACGTTGTTGTAACGAACTAAAAAGAAAAGAAAAAAAGAGAAAGAGAAAGAAGAAGAAAAAGAAAAATAAAAGGAAACGAGAAATAACGCTCATACCATTTCTTACGAATTACAGCTGGCTATTACACGATCGAACAGAGCTCGGCGAAATATCTGATCGTCTTCCTAAACACGAATCTTTGGATGAATCTATCGGAAAATCGTATGGCCCATCGTACCAGCGGCATCACCGTCGACAACATCCAAGATCCATTCGGACAATGGGCCTGGTTCGAGTCAGTTTTGAAAAAGGCACGGAGGGAGGATAAAGCGGTAAGATCTACCCACGCAAATACGAGTTTATCAATTATTTAAACCGTGTTATCGAGTTCGTGTCGGTTTCGGTCGGCCCCACGAACGTGCCATTAGCCTAAACTAATTACAAGCTTGAACATGCTCGCTAAGTATCTATCGTACGGTTACGTGTATTAACGGAGGAAGTTCGATAATTAAAAGGATCAAGTGATCGCCGGGGTATTAAACGTGGAGACGGTAGAATTCGTTTGAAGGCTTTAGGTAACGTTAATACCCGCTTGGTTGTTGGTTATGCACCTAGACGACACCACTCCCCGGTTACCCCTCCCCTCACCCCTCCCACGCAAATGAGATTCCGTTGATCGCACGTCAAAACCTGACAGGGCATGATTTATCGACGAGCCGCGTACAATGTCCATCCTTAGCTCTACCATAACAGACCGATCGCCATCGAGGACGATGGAGATCTCACTTTCCCTTTCACGAGGGAGAATTAGGGGGTCGGGGGTTTACGCCTAATCGTTACTCGGATCAAGAATTCCCGCCCCCTTCCCACCCGATCATTACTATATCTACTCGTTGTTACTTCGTTTATCTCTCTTTCGGATCACTTTGAAGGATTACTTCGATCACGATATCGATAATCGGCCAACAATTTTTACGATCAATCTAACTCTACCTTTTTGATGGATTAGAAAGAAAGAAAGAGAGAGAGAGAGAGAGAGAGCGAACAGGAGGGGAGCCAATTTTTCTCACGAAATTCCTATTTGACGTGAAATCTAAGAACGAATAAGACGAAGAAGAAGTACTGTTACTATCTCGCAGGAGTTAACTGGTAACACTTTACCTAAGAAAAATCTTTCGGGAGAGAACGACGGTTCGATTCGATTCGATTCGATTCGATTCGATTCGGTTCGGTTCGGTTCGGTTCGGTTCGGTTCGGTTCGGCGTGTACTACGAGGTTCGAAGAAGCAAGGCGCGTTGAGAGTTGAGAGTAGGGACGCGAGAAGGGACAAATATCGCGGCTCAAACTTTATCGGTTATCGATTATGCCCTAAGGCGCATTGAACGAGGACGACATACGCGAGGAGGAGCTTACTTGGGCTTTTCCTTCGCTAGTATATACGATGCAACCCCGGCTATCGATAAATTATGGAAGGACTTCGTATTCTATGGACGACGAGCTACCAACTCTCCCATATACATGCATACATACGTACGTACGTACGTAAGTACGTCGTAGCACGCCTATGCCATTGATCCCGATCGGTATTAACCACCATATCGATATATGGCATTCTATACGTACGATACACCATAGCCACCATATCTGACACATAAGTACACAGGAGCGTAAGCAGTTCTGGCATTTCGTAGCACACGCTCCAATAGCTATGGATCGTACATTTCCCACGATGGTATTGTCACCTCTATAGGATACCAAAGGGATTCTATTCTATTCTATCTCTCTCTCTCTCTCTCTCTCTCTCTCTCTCTCTCTCTCTCTCACACACACACACACACACACACACACTGTTGGCGTCCTTCCGAGATCTCAGATCTTTGTTAGAGGCTTACGGGCATTCTTCAAAAATCTATAAATGTTCTCTCAGTAAAATAGACTCGGATTCAGCTATTTCATTTCAAGATATATATCCGCGTGGCACGGGGGATTATACATGAATATACTCCGATGAAAGAGGTAGAGTCTTTCATCGCCCATCCCCCACCCCCCTACACCTCTTGTTGTATGGTTCAAGGCTGACGTAATCCCTTAAACGCCAGAAAAACTCCTGGTAAATTCGTTTCGAGTTTTGAAATTTCTTTAAGAGTTATTTTCCTCGAAGTTTAATAAAATAAAAGTTACATACGGTGGAAGTAGGGGTAGGGGGGGGGTTCGGTCGGTCGGTCGGGTGGGGGAGGGGAGGGATGTTGTCGGAGAAAAAGGTAAGGATAAAAGTTTATGAAAGAGGGAAAAGAAAAATATATATATCGAAGTCATATATATCTAGGTCGTTCCATCCGAAGAACCCCCTTGTTTGTTCTGCGTCGGAACCCATTCCTAAGTTAAGCTTTGATCGGTTTTCGCTCGACAGCCAATGAAATTAATGCTATGATTGGGAGTAGTAGGGCTGGAATGGGGGGAGAAGGGGGAGAAGGGAACGAGGGGCGAGGGGGTGGCGACTCGGGAAAATATTTCACGGTTATGAAAACGTATGAATATCTCGTCGCAGTTATTCGTGATACGTATATCGATCTATAAAATAACGAAATGAAAATGTTCAAACGTTAATCGCTTTTGACATGGACAAACGAAATAACTAATGAGATTACCGGAGGCAGGGATTTGCCTGAACGATGAAAAAAAAAAAAAAAGGTAAATTTGGAATCATCGTCCTCCAACATTTTCGATGCTCAGTCTTTTACGAGATGATAAAAGCGAAAAAAGAAAAGAAAAAAAAAACAGAAGAAAAAGAAAGGAACGTGAGAAAGCTTACGATGCATTTTCTCAAAGAAAAATCATTTTAAGCGATGATCGGACCGACAGGTACATCCGATTTAACGTCTATGAGGCGATGTGGGGTCGGGGGTGGAGGGGTTGGAAGATATATAATCCGTAGATCGTAATAATCCATAAGGAGTTTCGGTTTCCTCGATCCGACGAACCCACCAACTCGTAAACCAAGGGACAAAGCTAGAAGAAACGGTATATATGGGGGCGACTACGAGAGGGAATCGATCGATTCTCGACAGGCCGATAATACGATTACAAATTACGGGCCGTTTAAGCGCGTCAGCGGCAAAACTGACCAATCAGCGTCCCTATTGTAGTCTCGTCGGATTCGTTTCTCTACGGGTGAATGGTACCACGTGAATCTTGCACCTTTTACCTACTTTTCTACACCATTGTTATTTTCAAATAGAAATACGTCATTTATTTCTTTTTCTCTCTCTTTCTCTCTCTCGACCTCTCTCTGTCTCCCTATATCTATCTCTCTTATTCAAACTCTCATCGATTATCATCTAACGTTTGATTATTCCGTAATAAATAAAAATCAACCGACGATAAATAATAATGATTTATTTTTATTATTTATTTATTTTTTTGATTTAAAACGAAACAATAAATCCTTTTGCAATTTTATTATCATAATTTTTCGTAGAAACGAAACAACGATTGTGAATCATCGTACTGTAATTAGAATGATTTTCATCAACGGTAGTAAATCTCTGAATCAAGCTTACATACGTACATTCTTAAAGGTTATATATATATATATATATATATATATACGATAAAGATATACCTCGAACTTGATGAAAGACGATACACGAAGCATAGTCGTCCTTATACATCTGTTGTCCTAAACGTTCTTGTCGCGTGTATATTTATATATATATATATATATATATATATATATATATATATATATATATATATATATATATATATATATATATCGAGTTGAGAATATCGTTGGAAAGCTCATCGACCGAAATGTAAGCATCGAGAACAGCGCGCCGCCGTCTCCAGTTTCCTCTTGTTTGTTCGGTACTCTCGGATTTCGGTATACGGATTAGTGATAGCGAACTTCATATAATGGATTAATGCCGGAAGAGATTAAATACTTTACCACCGAGAAACACACAAAATAAATCTACGGGATATGAATTACATTCGATATTTCTCGAGTACTACCACCTATCCGTTCAACGCCATGTAGACGAAAGGAAAATTTAAACTTCGATGCTGTTACGAGACTCAAGATCGAGTAATAACGGTTAATGAAAAAGTAATATATATATATATATATATATATATATATATATATATATATATATATATATATGTGTATGTATACTTACTCCTTGAAATATCCGATAAGTTAAGCAAATAGGAAGTTATTATCGATCTAATTACTTCCGCCGTTCGAAGTACTTCCTTCCATCTTCTCTCATTTCTCCTACCTCTTCTTATCAAATCATCTCTCTCTCTCTCTCTCTCTCTCTTTCTCTCTCTCTTTCTCTCTAGCTCGTTCTTTCTCTTCTAAAATGGCGTTCGCCGGGAAAACGATCCTAAAACGAACGAAGGAAAGAAGTTAGTCTATATCTCTTCGAACGTTTCATCCCATCAACATTAGTAACTTTTCTTTCCTCCCTTTTGTCTACTGTCCGATTCCGTTTCCCATTTTTGCTCATTCCCAAGTTCTCAAGATCGTTCTTTTACTGGAAATGTTATCGCGATGACGGTAGACGGCTTTTGGATCGAGCCTGTGGAACGATATCGTCAGAGAACTAGATGAGAGAGAGAGAGAGAGAGAGAGATAGATAGATAGATAGATAGATAGAGTGAGGGAGAGAGAGAGAGAGAGAGAGAGAGAGAGAGGCTAATTTCACGAACGTGCTCGATCGACCGTCTTCTCTACCATGTATGTATGTATGTATGCATGTATCTACGTAGAGGGTACACTTCCTTCCTTCCTTCCTTCCTGCCTTCCACTTGATCTGTATGCAGGATCCAACGTGAATCTCTATAAGAAAACGCGCGCGCGCGCGCCCGCAAAAGAGAGAGAGAGATAGAGATACGCGGTATATGATCACGCGTGACTTTGTACGCAGAGATGCATTTCATGAATACGATTACCCATAACGTCGAGTTTAAATTTCTTTTACGTTATCCCCGCGTAATTTTCTACGGTTTACGGTTGAATCTCAGGTTTAGAAAACGACCTTTATACAAACGTAAACACGAACGAGCGAGCGAGATAGAGAGAGAGAGAGAGAGAGAGAGAGAAATAGTTAGATGAGATAGGAATGACGACTCAAACGAGACTAACATTGCGAACCTACATACGTACGTACATACGTGCAGATCTATTTGCTCGAACGTAAACGGAATTATTTAACCTTGATATCTTTTTGAATGTTAACGTAACCGTGAGAGAGAGAGAGAGAGAGAGAGAGAGAGAGAGAGAGAAACTAAATCGAATAGATCGTATACAATGGTATTATAGATCTTTCTTTTTCTTTTTTCCTTTTTCTTTTCTAAACGTTAACAAAAAATTCGCGTTAAATGAAATACGTACGTACATACGTACGTAGAGAGTTACTCGCATAAATATACTCCCATAAATATACTCTCATAAATATATAGCGATAGGAAAATTTACGCTTCATATATACTTACATATTTATCGTGTGCTTAACGAATTTATTTCGTTGTGATTGGTTAAAGTATTGATTCCAGTACACGTACGTGCAAAAATATACACACACACACACACACACACACACACACACACACATATATATATATACTTTATCTTTTGTTGTTTCGTATACATTAAATGTTAAATTAAAATCAAACACAAAAATTTAACACGCAATTCGAAAGAAAGAATCTTCAAGGGACTCAAAAACATGGTGGTAGAGGGTTGATGGTATGGGGTCTGTATTTCAATCGTTGGAGTTAGAAAATTTATTTTCTATCGACGATATTTTGGATAAACATACCATAAATATTTAGATACCTCGAAGGAAAACTTAATTGGAAGTGCAGTGAAAATGGGCATAACTGATAGTTATAAGTTTTATCAGGGCTATAATCCGAAGCACGAAGCTTTCATAGAAAACCCCATGAAGAACAAGAAAACCTATGGGATTTATTGTATCGCAACGTTATAATAACACCGATAAATATAAAGGAACACTTCGAAAGCTCGTTTGATGGAAAAAGAGTGGAGGAACGTTTATCCCCAAAATTATCAGATAAAAATAATTTCTAATTTGCCCACGCGTTAATGAGAATCAATTAGACGAAGAGGTACAATTAAGAAGAAATATTAAAAAATTCTTACAATTTAATTTACGTATTATTAAATAGTTACGAACTCTTACGCGTCGGAATATTTTTCGTATCGCCCAAGACATTGCTTTTTATTTTGATTGAAATTTTATAAAAAAAAAAAAAAAAAAAATAAAGTTTATACTTTTGTGTACGTATGCACACACGTGTGTACTGGAATACGTACTTTGACCTATTACAAGAAAAAAAAAAAAGAAAATAAATAAATAAATACGTTAAACGCACGATAAGTAAGCGTATGAAACGACAATTTTGCATTCGCTACGGTGTCCAAATATTTATGAGAGCAACTCTACGTACATTTAATTATTTTAATTTTATTTTCCAACGCCATCGTGCTCTTCTTAATCTCCCCTAAAAGAAAGAGAGAGAAAGAGAGAGAGAGAGAGAGAGAGAGAGAGAGAGAGAGAGAGAGAAAATTTTTCTCCGCCTAAAGACGCTTGGAAAATATTTGTAGGTATGTTTGTTGAAACCGGCAAAGAGAATATACGCAAACCATTTACGGTTAGAAACGAGAAACTCGTCGCCCTCTCCACCCTCCCCCTCCCGCCACCCCATTGAGGCTAACTCACACGTGTCCGTACGTGACTCGCATCAGGGGTATATTTAGTTAACGTGTATACTCACGTGACAAAGTTGACGGTAAGGTTTTAAAAGAGTGTCTGACATTACTTTCTTGAATGTGTGGGCACCCGCGTGTGTTTCGAGCAGGTGTTCATCGTCGGTCATACACCACCAGGAGTTGACGATCGCGAGAGCGGTACCGCAACCCTGAACGAGAGGCACAACGCCAAGTACCTTCAGGTGGTACGTCAAAATGCGGACATCATACGCGGACAGTTCTTCGGGCACTGGCACTCTGACACGTTTCGTGTCATCTACAGTGACACTGGTATGCGCGCTTTCGAATAAAAAAAAAAAAAAGAAAAAAGAAAAAAAAAGTAAAAAGGGAAAAGAGAGAGTGAGAAAAAAAAAGAGAGAAAACGAGGACACGGCTCTCTTTCTTTTCATTTCGTTCTCGCACTAGAAAAAAAATAAAAGAAAAATCTGAATGGCTCATTAGCGACGTCCAAAAATTTATCCTAATTAATTTCAAAATCCTTTTCACGCAAAGAAAAATTCACCGAATGCTTGGGGAGTGGGGGGGGGGGGGGGGGAAAAAAATTTATATTTGCTTTGCTTCGTAAAAAAAAAAAATAAAAGAAAAGAAAAGAAAAGAAAATTATTAACTTGGGTATAACCTTGTTTACGACGTATCTTTGATCTTGTTGTTGTTATTGTTGTTGTTGTTGTTGTTTTTCTTTCTTTTCTTTTCGTTATTATATCACGAAATACGTATTTTACGTATCGATAGGAAATCCGGTCTCCTGGATAATGATAGCACCTAGTATATCGCCGAGTACGCCAGGTGGGGGACCCAACAATCCCGGATTCAGGCTGTACAAATTCGAAACCGATACAGGACAAGTAAGTGACGAATTCAAGGATGAAACGGGTTATGTCTTCTTACGAAGATTCGAGGAATCAATCATCGGCGATCGATCATAGGCGATATAATTCTATAATGTTCGCAGGTTCTGGATTATTACCAGTATTATCTTAATCTAGCGGAAGCAAATAAACAGGGCTCGGCTGATTGGAAGATGGAGTATTCGCTCTTAGAATATTACGAAATGAATGAGATAACCGCGATTAGTCTGCACGATCTCGCCGATCGATTCACGCAATCCAGCGACTACGCTTTCGTAAGGTACGTAATTAATGACCCCCATTTCTTTTCTCCTTTCTATCTTTCTTCTTTTTTCTTTTTTTTTTTTTCTTTTCTTTCTTTTCTTTTAGAATGCCGTCAGATAAAATTATTGAAAGTTCGTTAACTTTATTTTTTCCCTCAACGTCTTTGAAACGTCGACGAGAGTGGACGAATAGAGGAATTCCGATAAAAATATCTCTGCGATTGAATTTTTCTTCCTCTTTTTTTTCTTTTCTATTTTCTTCCTTTTTTTCTTTTTCTTTTTCTTCCTCCTCCTCTACTCGGTCGATCCCGCTCGATTCTCTCGTCGATCGATAACGAAATTAACGAAATTCAGAGATCGCGCATCGGTAACGTGTATCGATATCTCCCAATTATAGCTATGACTTTTTATACAATATGGAGAAAGAAAAAGTAACGATTATATTAATTGTACTCAAACACCCAACCGTTTTCGTCGTACATGTGATACTAACAGCTGGCATTAATTAGTTTCCTCGAAATCATTAAAATCTAATGTGCCAGTCAAAGTGAGAGGAATGGAGGGAGAAAGAGGGTATGGGTGAGAGAGAGAGAGAGAGAGAGAGAGAGAGAGAGAGAGAGAGAGAGAGAGAGAGAGAGAGCGAGAGAACAGGAAGTTTCGAGTCTCGAGCCAGCACGATATTACAATTTGACGGTTGCGTGAGATATTTCGTATCACGGTGAATCGGTCTACTATTAATAATTCCCATACTTCTCTACGCAATTATCCGCGATAATAATTTCAGGCAAGTAGAGCAGATAGCTGTTTGCCCTTTTCGAGGCAATCGCGCCATTACGATGCTAATGGTCGTCCCGATACGGTCGATCGAGACCACCACACATTTCATGTATTTTATCAATATACATTTTATGTGTACGTACATAGATATTAAAATACGTGCTTATATACACATACATTAATACGAACCGACGAAAAATTAAAGCGAATTCTTAACCGAGATAATATCTTCCGACGAAAAGGTAAATACGTAACGAATGAAGAAAAGAAAAGAAAAGGAAAAAAAAAAAAGAGAGAAGAAGAAAAAGAAATGGAAACAGAAAAAGAAACACTCGTGCCGGGGTGACCCGACGATCCGTCAAAAGTACTGGAAACGTTTGATATTCTAGCAGAGTGCTTTAAACGAACGTGACAAACATTTTTATCGGCGTTCATCTCGACCAACGCCAGACGGATATACCATCCCTATTTACTCTTTCTATCGAGGCTCGAAACACAACGATCACTATAGTTACACCGTATTACATCCAATTTTATTTCGTACGCGTACCGAGTACGATTAGAACAATTAATCATAGCGAAAGTCTCTCGTGCGAGTTTAAGTGAGTCGATGAATGATTAAAAGAAAGAAAAAAAAAAGAAACAAACAAACAAAAAGAAAAAAAAAAGAACACGATTTCTAAGCGAGACGGATAGAGGCAGAAGGGTAAAGAGAGAGAGAGAGAGAGAGAAAGAGGGAGAACTTGTGGAACTTTGAAACAAACTTGCGACGAGCAAGAGCTATAATAAGTCCCCGAGAGAGCAGCTTTCAAGAAGTCAAATATTATCGGAAAGCGTACTTTTGTCAATCGACGTACGACGAACGTAATGGAAACATGAATTTCTACGGAATCGATGGTATTAAATAAACTAAACGTCGAGCGAACGAAGTACTCTCTGGAAGAAGAAGAAGAAGAAGAAGAAGAAGAAGACGAGGAAGAAGAGGAGGAAGAATAAAGAAATAAATAAAGTATAGAAAAATAAAATCGTTTTATCGTACGAAACACGTACGGACAGATAATTGTTCGAAACGGTCAATTCTACGCCCGTTCGAGGAACGTTACGTAGTATGATTCGTATGATTCGTTCGAACGAGGATACTTTTAATGGCGTTCGAAGATTTTAATGACGTCATAACGTGACACGAAACGGTATGTATCGAAACGTTCGATCCGTACCGCGAGCGATCGATAAAAATCGGATCGAAAACTCTCTCGAGTGTTCTTCTTCTTTTTTTATTATTATTTTTTTTTTTTTTTAATCGACGAATCATCCTACGTCGACACTCTAGACGACGATATCATTAATGCATGCGGTAAGGCACCGTTGCAAGTACTTTCTCGTTGTGCGCAGGTATTACGCCGCCAACACGGTATCACTGCCACGCGAGGTTGAGCAGATTTGGGGTTGCGGCGGTCCATTGAACGGGGTATGCGCTTTGCATCATTATTGCACCGTCACCCGGCTAAGCGTGCAATTGTTCAAGGAGTGTTGCGCCTCCTACGCGTATCCATTGGCATCGAGAGCTACGTCAAAGTTCGACCATCGCAGCCTCGCCGTCGTCCATATCCTTCTAATCGTCATTTTGCACGTCGTATGTCTCTTGAAAAATCACCGGTAGGATGCGAAATACGGAATATAAACTCTCGGGAAAAAGGGGTAAGATCGAAGCTCTCTGTCACCTCGCGGTCGCTTTACCAGGAACGATATAACTAATTAACAACACGTACGACACCGTATCTATGCGCGCGCGCGCGCTCGCGCAACGATACGAACACAGCTAACAGTTTCTTCTTTAGTAAATCGTGTCGTCCCGAGAATCAGGGTCGAAGCGCCCGCCCGCAAGCTCTCTTCTCGTCGAGATAAGTAAATCCTCGCGTTCTAGGATAGCCGAATGTAATGGCGAACGTATCTCGACGTAAAGAACGTCGGAAGCGCGATCTCCTTTGTCTCCTTCCTTCCTTCTCTCTCTCTCTCTCTCTCTCTCTCTCTCTCTCTATCTATCTAACTAAACTATCTATCTATCCATCTTTCTTATCCTTCCACTACTTTTTCCCTAACCACCCCCTCGTCAACATCTTTATTCCTTTTATACCCCCTCCCCTCCCCCCCACCCTTTAGATCCTACACGTGGGTTACTCTCCACGATAGTCACATCGTATTCGGTGTTTTTAAGGATAAATGCGAATATCGTCGGCTGGAATGATTGGAATCGTTGGAAATTTTCCTACTCCCCCCTACTCGTCCACCTCCACCTCCTCCTTCTCCTCCTCCTTCTCCTCCCCCTCCTATTCCTCCTTCTCCACCTCCTTCTTATTCTACTCTAACATCGAATCGCGTTCGTGCCATCGGCGAAACGAGATTTCCAGTTCCATTTTCGCCCCTCCCCCCCCTCCTCCTCCTCCTCCTCATCCTCCTACTCCTCCTCCTCCCCGCAACATTATCTACGCTATCACGATGTCGGACTAGAAATTTTCTCCGGTCGACGTGATGGCTGCTTTTCTAGATTTTCTGCTCGAAAAATCCTTATCCTCTTCTTTATTTTTTTTCCCCCCTGCTCCTCCTCCTCCTCCTCCTCCTTCTTCTTCTTCTTCTTCGTCGTTTTTCTTTTTCTTCTTCCTCTTCTTCCTCTTCTTTTTCCTTTCACCCTTTCTTTTTGTAAGGTTGTACGTACGTACAAACCTACATCTTCCAACGTTCCTCGGATGGTTGGGACGTTGATCGAATGGAACGTTTTTTGAAAGGTGAATGACGGATGGTTCTTCTTGGATCTTATGCGTTCGTATTATCATTGCCCTATCGTTTGCCAAAGTCAACGTTTGTTGTGTTACTTTAAAATCTGGGGGGCGGGGTGGCGGGCTGGAGGGGCGGGGGTTTCGCGAAGCTTTTGAGCGGAGCCGACGACTCGGGAAAGTGACAACAACGGAGTGCATAGCTTAAAGAGCCATTATATTCGTACCACCATTTTGCGATTGTCGAAACGATGCAGTATTTCTTAATAAACGATTCATGGATTTGTATGAAAAGTTTTCTTTTTTCTATTTTATTAAAAATCCTCCCCAATTCCTTACGTCGAAATTCTCCGTTCGATTCGTATAGTCGAAACGATACGAAAGAGATAGATAGATAGATAGAGAGAGAGAAGAAAAGAAAGGACAAAAAAAATTCCATAAAAGGCAACGAGAATGAAATTCGCTGTAGGAGAATAGGCAACGTTTATAACGTTCGTCGAATAAATTGAAATTTCGACCGACGGAACGAACGTTTTTGAAATTATCCGGACCAAAGTCCGACGAAAAAGAAAGGAAAAAGGAAAAAAGAAAAAAAAGGAAAAACCAAAGAAAATTTCCGCTCCTATGGACCGCGCATTATCAAATTATCAAGTTCGATTCCGTTGTACGCAAATCTTAACCGTTATTTTCATATGTTGAATTATGATTAAAAAAAAAAAAAAAAAAAAAAAAAACAAAAAAATAAATAAATAAAAGAATAAACATCGTCGGGAACTGTTAATTGTTTAAAATCAAAAATCGCAGAAATGTTCGATCCTTTGTGGTCCTTTTGTTCGCAATACCCCAATGAAATTTCAATGCTAGGTTTCAACGAAAGCTTACTAAATGCCGCGAAAATATATATATGTGTGTGTGTGTGTGTGTGTGTGTGTGGGTATCTATACTGGTAGAATATAACGAGACGGAGTAGGGGAAAATCGCAATTAATTTCATAGCCGGTATAGTCGGTACCAAGTGGAGTTCCTGAAACGAGCTTTGCTTCGAAATACCAGGTGACAACGGATATGAAGATAAGTTGTTCATTAACTCGAAGGGGTCATTTAGCAGCAAAATGTGAGAATTTTGCTGGCTTAATGAGATCCCGGCGTTCCCTATATAAAATCACAACTGGAAAACGATGATCGTGGTATGGACCGTTCTTAAGCTGGACATGATCCATTATCGTCGATTTAAGAGTAATTAAATAGTACGAAAGATCCTTTTGAAATTTTATAAATATACATACCTCTATGTATTTTTGAAATTTCACGTCCAATGGAATATCTTTCTTCTTCAAAGGTCCTTCTCTCAAGGATATTCCTTTCCTTTCTTACGTTCTCTAAAGGGAAAAGGAAAGAAAATGTAAAAAAAAAAAAAAAAAAAGAAATAAAGGAAGTAAAAAACAAAATGCATAAAGATGTAACGTTCGGAGTACGAGGCGAGGACAAAGAATCTTTTTCTTTTATTATTTTTCGACTCAAATTAGGACTTATTTAACATAATAAATCTCTACGCTATACGGACTTAATGCAGTGCCTCTGGCAGCAGAGGAAGCATGCAAACCTTCCTCGGCTTTTTCTCTTTGTGGTTGCTCCCGTTGGCGGTGCTGGTGCTGGTGCTGGTGCTGGTGCTGGGGCTGGTGCTGGGGCTGGGGTTGGTAATGTTGGTGCTACTGCTTTTGCCACTCTCTGTCTTCTGGAATTATCGTGTACAGCATACTCTAGTCATAATATAGTACTATACGTAGAACCATAAGAAGGAGAGAGCGAAAGAGAGGGAAAGAGAAAGATAGAGAGAGAGAGAGAGAGAGAGAGAGAGTGCGGATAGTGGTTCTCAACTGAGGACAAACCAAAAACATTCACCTATAAACTCGACTTTTCGATTAAACGTCGTTACCGACAACAACATTCACGATATTTTGTACGTGTTTTTCTCCGTTTTGTTTATCTGTTTTGTTTTTCCCCTCTTTTGTACAAAACCAACGAGCGAGTAACCTGGAACAATGGTATTTTCGATAACGATACTAAAAAAAAAAAAGAATAATCAAACAAAAAAAAAATGAAAAATAGGAAATAGAAATATTCCCTCATCGATCGGTTCTTCATTCGAAAATATACTCCATTTTGATCGAGGAAACGTATATCCTTCCTCCATCACGTAGATCACGTATATCGTATGTGTATGTTTATCGCTTGTGGGCTTCATCAAAGTGGATGTTTACAGATCAAATGGAAGCGAGAGTACATACAAACATACCAACTACATTTGATCGTACACACACACACACACACACGCACGCACGCACACACACATATATATATTTTTTCACAATACTTGTCTATCTTGTTTTGCCTCGATAGTCGAGAAAAAGCTTTGTTTTTTATGAAGTTTCCGCAATGACATTCTCGCTTTTCTTTTTTTATACATGCGAATTACTTTACACGCACACATACGAACATGTACGTACGTGTATATATGGCCTCGTGCAAACGTGATTCTTTCAATTCAAATGACCGAGTTATAAAATGTAAAAGGTAACAATACCCTTCGCGATAACGGCAACTCGAATAAACTACAATTTTTACGAGAAAAATATAAAAAAGAAATTTTTGATCTCTTCTTTTTTTTACTCTCCCGTTCTTTTTTTGTTCTCTCTTTCTCTCTCTCTCTCTCTCTCTCTCTCTCTATATCTCTCTCTATATCTCTCTATCTGTCTCTCTCACCCGTTCTAAAACTTGCAAAGCTCTTGAAAGAAAATGTTTTATGTACGTATAAAATGGAATACCGATGGTGAACGTTAAGAAAGGATTCCTCCAAACGAGTAATACGATTTGAGTAAGATATCTATCTCTGTGCTCACTGTATCATGTATTTTACAATAAACTATATTATTAAAACCGATTCGTATTATAATTTTATATCCAATCTTCTTATCCATTCAAATTGAAAAAAAAATTTATTTTCCTCCTACTATTTCACGAAGTACGTATACAGATTTAAAAAAAAAAAAGAATTCTCTCTCTCTCTCTCTCTCTCTCTCTCTTTTTCGTTTTTATCACACTTATGACCTGTTAACGTGTTATTATTCGATCGTTATCGTTGAAAAAATCTCGTCGGTTATAATTAAAAACAGTTCCCTATCCGACCGGTGTTACAACGATCGTCGTATTCATATTTTTCAAACACTTCCCATTTTTTCGTCTTTCTTCTTTTCCCGTTAGCACAGTCATCCCCCTTTTAGTCATTTTGCTTTATTTTCGAAGGCAAACCGCAATGGAACCAGCGTTGTACGCGTATATACGAGTAGGTCCGTGATGACGTTATTCGCATGTTGCTCACGCAGCTGGAAAAAGACCACGTACGAGCACTGCGCGCGCGTATCATCGAAGCTCGTTAAAACTGTACGATGTCGTAGGATTTTTATTGCGCTTGAAAGTCTGACGAGAGAATATTGTTTTATTTTTTTATTTATTTCTTTTCTTTTTTTTTGCCGTTTCTTTTCTCCCTCTTTTGTTTTTTTTTTTTGGTCGTTCATTCTTTTCTCTCCTTTCGTCGGTACCTCAACTGAAAATGCTCCCTAATGCTCTTCAAACTAAATACTGATTTATTTTTGTGACATTCGTCCCAACGCTATCCGGTATTCTACTTCTCCTTTTTCTCTTTCCTTCTTTTTTTTTTTTTTATTTATTTTTTCTTTCTGTTAATCTTTTTTGTCTCTCTCGTCTGTCGCTAATTAGAACACGTAGGACGTTCCATCGGACGTTTCCTCCAAAAGATAACATTTTCTATAATGAAAATAAAAAAAAGAAAAAAAGAAAAAGGAAGAAGGAAGTAGATATCAATTAAAAACACCGTCCCGAAAAATTAATTAGTTCCGTCAGGGACGCTTGACAAATGAGCCAGAAGTTAACCCCGCAAAGCCTTGTTACTTACATCGACATATACGTAGTACACGGATCGAAGAGAGTGACAATCTCAACATGCATCCTATCCGTTAGTAGGTATAATCGGATTATTATGTCACGACTTATGCCAGTGCTCGGATAATGGAATCTACTGCCGCCACGACGACGCCTCGTACTTCGGTGGACGGTTTGAAAAGCTTAGCACGTATTAACATTTTTCTGAGGGTGAAAGAGAATGCTACCCTTTTGTCAGTACTTTGCAAAGCTTAGAACTTAAGATAGACGGGGGCCCCACTATAAAACTGCACGTTACGATTCCTGTTGCTCTTCTACATCCCACATATATATATATATATATATATATATATATATATATATATATATATATATATATATATATACGTGCAGGTATGTATATATTTATATGCGCGTAGAAATATACACGAAAAAGAAAGAGAGAGAGAGAGAAAGAAAAAACGGAGTAGGGTTGAAACGCTTGTCAACATCGTCGGAGAATGAGGAGTACACGTTTGCAATGTTAAACTGCAACGAAAGAGAATACGATCTTATATTCTCTGTGCACACGCTTGTACCCGCCCTTAAAACCCCCTCCTTTTTTCCCTCATTTTCGAACTTTTTACAAGGGGTTGCCGGCCAGTCGGCGTGTTGCGGTCGACGACTCTTCTCTTCTACATACACGACGGACGTAACATCGCGAGTTTTTTCTACCCTTCATATCTCCTCTTGGTTTCCTCTTTCTCATCCTCTCTCTCTCTCTCTCTCTCTCTCTCTCTCTCTCTCTCTCTCTAACTCCATCTATCTCTGTCTCTATCCTTCTCATCCTTTCTCCTTCTCGGGAGAACATAACGTTTTTCTT
The DNA here is from genome assembly GCA_911387935.1 of Dolichovespula saxonica. Taxonomy (NCBI): domain Eukaryota; kingdom Metazoa; phylum Arthropoda; class Insecta; order Hymenoptera; family Vespidae; genus Dolichovespula; species Dolichovespula saxonica. Next base: position 2,281,071 of record OU427007.1, read on the forward strand.
CAAACCACAGTAACAGAATGCGATTCGTACACACCTAACGAGTAGTGCGTGTATACGTCAGGAGCCGTTATATACGTTGTATACCTAGGTGAAAATCAGTGGACACTGTTATACGGTAGGGTTAGTTAGGTAGGAACAGCTACGGAGTGGAACTAGAAACGGCTGAAAAAGGTTTACACACAAGGTATGTGACTGTTCCGCTGGATTTACGTTGCTTTGGTTTATGCCGTTGGAAGAGATAAAAAAAAAAAAAAAGAAGAAGAAGAAAGGAAAAAAAGAAAGGCCACTGACGTGCTCTTGCTTCTTGCGCCTTGTTGAATATCTCTCTCTCTCTCTCTCTCTCTCTCTCTCTCTTACAACAGGAGAATAAAATGGCGCGGACGTTATGTGTACGGCGAAGGGAAATACGACTTGTTTTATGTATACGTCCGTATAAGCGTATAGTTCTCTTAAACTTTCCTTTCCCTTCGATCGGCCTTCACTTTTTCCTTTTTCCTTTTCTTCACCTTTTTTCCCCCTTCCTTCCTTTCTTCCCACCTTTCCTTCTCCACTTCCTTTATTCTTTCGAAAAGGGGGAAACGACTTTGAGTATTCGACCAGGACCGATTTCATTACGACGATAAAAAGAGATTCCCCTTTTGGTAATGCGTCCTAACGTCAACCGATTTTCCTTTTAAAAAAAGAACACCAGAAAAAGATGAAGACGTTCGATCGTTGGCTATCATTAAAGATTCGACAGGATGGATTTCTCGGAGAGAGCACCGACCTAAGAGATTCTCGTATATTTGAAACGAATCGTCGTAGGTAGATCCCATCTTCGTTTGTGGCTTTTTCCCTTACTCTTTTAAACGAAAAGAATAAAAAACGAAAAAAAAGGAAGAAAAGGAAGAAGAAGAAGAAGAAGAAGAAAAGGAAAAAAGAGACAGATAGAGAGATAGATAGAGAGAG
>OU427007.1:2287018-2299518 GCA_911387935.1 Dolichovespula saxonica
TTACCGCGGGATATAATGTTAAACCATTTTTCATTAGCAGCGTAACATCGCATCGCGATTTTATTAAAGGAAATAGTGCGTATCTCTGAAACGAACATAAACAACGATTATCAATTTGATTAAAAAAAATTATACCGCTATATTACCATAGCAATGTCATTTAATAATTACATGAGTATACGACTCCTGTATTGTTTAAAATTAAAATAACGATTATTAAGCACTCACAGAAGTATATCGAATTGTCAATGATACGATCATAAGAGAATGATTTTATCAAGTAGCCATCGAATAAACGCGTAATAAAAGTATAGCTGTCGGTTACAGGCGTTAATAATAATTTACTATTATTGGAATACATATTTGTATTAAAAAGCAGCCACTCAGGCGCTACAAGACGCGAAAAACGAATGGAAAAACTGCCCCTTGACTGATCCAACGAAGTTTACTTAAAACATACAAAAACAAAAAGACAAATTAGTTGTGCGACAATACTTTAAAAAAAAAAAAAAAAGAAACAAATAAGCTGAACGTGCTGCCAGATGCATTTTGTCATTCCCTATCTAACCACACTGTTCCCTGCTGTAACGTAAATATGAATAAATTTTTGGATAAAAATTCAACAAATCTCAAAGTTTTCTAAAAATACGATAAATACGTATGAAAGTTTTTAAACGTATTTAATTATTATTAATCGAGATAATGTATGCCATATTTAATAGAAAAAATAAAAAATTTCAGAAATCTCAGAGTTACTCCAGAAATAAACAAATATATATACATATATATACATATATAATATATTTACCCGAATTTATTAAAATATCCGATTGAAAGGAAATAAAAAATGTGATCGATAATTTCAAAAGAGAACTCTAATTAATTAAAACACGTCAATAATTTAATGAAAACGAAATTATTTTTAAACAATGTGATTGGTTGCAATTCTATCTATACCCTGTCTATTAAACTAATTATCCATATTCTGACGGAACGAGTAAAATAACGTGTCAGAGAAATAAAATGAATCATATCCAATTATGGTCGTTCTCCAAATAGAAACCAGCAAAAATGACATAATGGTAAAAATGATAGAAAGAATTTTGTGAGACTACAAGCTATTTTCGAGTTCCGTCATCGAATATGATTTGTCAGCGACAGTTGCCCTCTTCAGCAACAGTTTGCAGGAGTCTCTTCGCCACACAGTCTCTTCTTGCTTCGTACCTTAAGCAATAAATAACAACATTCCTTGCTAGCGTTATTTACTGTTAAAGGAAATAAAAATACAAAAAAAAAAAAACAAAAATATTGTACATTCCGTATATATCTCAATTTGTGGACGATCAAAGGATTCGAGGATTCCATCGATCGTATAGAGAAACACATCCATTCGAACGTTCCAGAATGGAATTTATTCCAACTCGTAGAAAATATTACGAGCTAGAATTAACACTTCGAACATTGAGATTCAATGATTCGATCAGAAGGAAAAAATATAAAATACGTAGAAAATTTTGGCATTGTTCGCATAAGAACGATCGACTAATCACGACAGTACGAACCGTAAATATACTTAATACTAAGTATCCGACACGCTTTGAAATCTTTGCAGATTTGAAAAATATTAATTTTTTTCGAAGATCTTAAAGCTGTCTGATACAGATCTAATTACAAGATTACGGATTGGTCACATATTACATACCATGGTCGTATATTACATACCAGTAATATACGAGTATTTTGAAAGGTTCGCAAAATATGTTAACTCTATACTAGACAAAACGATAGTAAAAATATATTTGATGTAATAAGATTGTGAACTAATGTAGAAATTATCGCTTAGTTATGCAAATTGCACAACCTAAAACGCACGCGCAGGTGCAATGTACCATGTGCATAATCACTAACGCAATGACAGCCGCCAATAAGGGGAGCTTAAAACTAAACCCTTACTAATTGTTTCTCACCCAAACGCGTAACACCTGGGCACACGCATAGACGAGAACGCAGGATGTATGGAGAGGAGCAAACGGGAATTGGTTCATTAGAAGCTGAAAATCCTGATCTGAAAATTGATTAACATAATCTAAGCCCTGTAAGCTATGACTCTACTAGTCTATTCATTTATTTAGCGATGACAGCATTCGACATTTTTCTTTCCAAAGCAAACATCCAGTCGAGACTTTCTATCGAACAAATTAATTAAGTATTTGAATTATTTTTCATGCAAGAGTAATCAAAAAAAAACCTCGGGCGGTTACTTTCCTCGAGTGGCCACCGAGTTTAATTAATTAAAATCATACTAGCTCGGTTGTAGTCGAAGAACAACGTCGCGAATGTCTCCGTATTTATTCTCTCTATATACTAAAAGATACGCGTTTTCACGTTGATTCAGAACTACTTTACTTTTAATCGTCCAACATTTAAGATAATATATACAATGTATATGATTACGTAGTATGAATTATTAATATTACTAAGTGAGGAAGAACAAGAAGACCTTATTCAGAGCTAAAAAATAGAGGCATGCGCAATAAATGAACGGTGGAAGACATACAGAAAGAAATATGTACGACTCGAGAGTAAATCAACCGGACGATTATTGGCGGCCGTGCTCGTCAATAATTTATATAACAATTACAACCAGTAACCCCTGTTGATTCGGATCTTTCGTCCACGACACGATGGGTACCGGAGGAACTTTGATTTCTTCACTCACTACTTGCGAAGTTCTGCGATGGCTCCGAAACACTCGACCGCGTTGTAAGATTAATTGAGGTAAGCCAACTACGAACTTGGTTGTAATTATTGTAGATTTGGGATGATGACTTGAAAAAGAAAACAACCACAAAAATATGATTAGAATTATCGTAAGAAAATGATTGTTTAGTTATTTGCTATGAAATATATGCAAATGTACTTACCGATAGTCTCGCGCAGAAGAATGTACTATTATGTTACGCTGACACAAAATCGCGATAATTATTTATTGATTACGAAACGACACTATATTAGATTCGCGAAATTATACTTTTTATTTACAATATTCAGTCTGTGCGACTGTTAAAATAGAAAATTAAACTTTATACGAACAAGCACTTTGACTGCTTTATGCGGAGTTTATATTAATATGAATGTGTCTAAAACTTGATATAAATCGCGGGATGTGTAAAAATTATTCTGAACGAACAACACCGATTCTAATACATCTTCTCATTTTTGGTTGACAAACTCGATTTATTTAGTAGTGCTTCGCGCACGATCGCAATGTTGTTCTGAAAAAAAAAGAGAAAAACAAAATAATTGTTATCTCTATTGTGAATACAAATCGTAAAATCCTTAGACATATTTAGAAATTAACTTACTCGAGGTTTTGCAGATTTTAACACGATTCGCCAGTACGAGAATGATACAGGATGAATGACGAACAGTGGTGAACAAAAAATGCTGTATTTCTTCCTTGATAAACTCCACAAGAACGTAGAATATCTTAATATCTTCTAAAAATTGTTCGAACATTATTACTATGACATACAACGCGTGCGTAAGTAGGTGTTTTCGTGTGTATGCGAGAAAGAGAAAGACTATGCATGTGGCCGTGTTTGTGTGTATTCGTGCAGATACACAAATAACAAACTACGTATCATCATCCTGACTAATTAACTATAAATTATTAACACCAACACTCTAGAAGTCCGAGGAAAGTATCGATATCACGAAGATACGATCGGATATGTCGAGAAAGAAGAGCTTGTTGGAGACTCCCTTTGCACCCCTGGCCCCAAGCTAAAAATGTTTTTTTATAGCTTTTTAATGAAACGATAACCCGATTTTCGAATACTCACACGTAGAAAAGGCATGCTTTTCTATCGATTGGTATATACAAATATACTGTACGTTGGAAACAAATATACTAATTACCTTCAATTAAGAGGTCTTCGTTTATTCCGAACAACCTGTCAATTCGAACGATTTCAACATGGCCGGTCTATATGGTAAAATGGCCCGCACACGCATGCGTACCACGTCTATTTTCGATATAACTACGTAGATAAATGGCAATATTTCGATTTATTATAGGAAAATATAGAAATATCAAATGCACGATATTTCGGTATTCAAACTAGCGCAATTATTAGTTTTCGAGTAAAAAGCCACGTAAATAAACGCTGGAAATAGGACTCTTTAAAAAACTTATTCGTAATGGAAGGGAAAACGTGATGCTGAAAATGTAATTGGCTGTATCTATTTATGATTGTTCGATCGGTAAATGCTGTCCATAAGAAAGCGCCGTTAAAAATGAAATTATATGCTAACGATCGATATTTATTCTTACCTTTCTTTGGCGTTATCTTTACAAATACGCTACTTCCAGCTTTTATTTTGTTTGCTTCTCATTCAGTAGTTTATGGTTTTGATAGCTCTGGTACCGATATATCGTGTTTCTAATTTTACCATATTTTCCTACGATGAAAATACTACAAATTTTTTTTTTATCCCGAATATATTAAATTTTCTGATTGGCCACATTGAAAGCTGTGCTATGCTCATGAACGTACCCACGATCCCGAATGTAGTTCTTCGTTAGTATGGTTTAATAGCATCGGATCATCGGCATCTTCGTAATAGATGGCCATTACCATAAATTTTCTTACTCAAATTTAAATAGTATCTGCGAAAATATAATCGTCCTCGCGTGATCGATTTGAAATCCTAATCGAGCTCATTTTTCTCATCGTTTTAAGGTCTCACTTTAACGATATATAAACTTTTTTTTACGTCTTTTTTATAATGCTAGTGATAATCATTTATAGTTAATCATTCGGGAGCAATTAAGTTTAGTATATTATATATGTATCTACAAACACGTACACATGCGCAGACTCTCTCTTTCCTACATCCTCATGCCAGCACCTGTTCACTCATATGTCATATAATCTATTATTAATATTTATTTTATAGATCCTTTATATTATATAATCCATCACTTCTCATTGTACATCCTTATTCATCTTGCATCATTCGGGAACTGACGAATGGTGATGGTAACAACGAGGACTCAAGTAAACCAATCTAATCAAGATCGGAAATTTTAAATACATTTTTATCCATATTTTGTTATCGATCGGACGATTACAAATTGATCAAATCAATTAGCTTATCAGCCTCACATTTTTCCTACGAATTTTCGAAGTTGTTTTTTTTTTTTTTTTACTAATACGCTATTACCAACGTTTATTTTCGCGGTTTTAATTCGAGAAGTAATAATTAAGATTGTACATTGAAATGTGCTTGTTTTCAATATCTCGAGATTTTCGTACGATGAATCGAAATATTTCTGATTATCTGCGCAGCCATATTGTAAACAACGTTGCGCGCATGCGCAGACCAGACTTCATACCGAGCAGACAGAACTAGATCGGCCATCTTGAAATCGGACGGACGAACAGGTTGGATCGAATCATCGGCGTCATCTCAATCGAAGGTAATCATTATATTTTTCCGTAACGTAAGATGTCAATCTATGCACCAATCGATAGCCAAACACTCATTTTCCATGCGTGATTAGTCGCATATCGGGACGTCGTCGTATTCGAAAGATATCCGGGAAAATAAAATCGTCGCTCGTAGAGCGGTACGGTAAGGGGGGTTACTTATTTCGCTTTTTTCGCAATTTTTTAAGTCTTATTATCAGGATATCGATATTTTTCTTTCGTTTTTATCGTGTTGGTAGTAATAATTTATCGTTAATCGGTCGGTATCATTCAAATTTAATATGTTGTATATGTACATATATGCACACGCGTATACGTATGGGTAAACTCTCTCTCTCTCTCTCTCTCTCTCTCTCTCCCTCGCTCTCACTTTCCAATATCGACATGGAAGACGTCAGATATTAGCTATATATTTTATTATTAATGTTTGAAAAATTTACAGACCCCACAATATTCTACGTCTGAGCCGAGCTCGAGAAGGTAGTACTTAGGAGGATTCCTTTATATAATCCATCACCGCTGATCGTTCATCCTTCTTCATCTTGCATCATTCAGGAGCTGATGAATCGTGGTAGGATCAACGAGGACTCAAGTAAGTCAATTATCGAACGAAGCTTTAAAACAAATTTTTATCGATGTTCTTTATCGTAACCAATTAACGACCGAACGATTATAAATTAATACAATCAATTCGTTTTTTAACCTCACATTTTTCTTTCGCTTTCGGCTTTAATTTAATAAATTTGTTATTTCCAACGTTTATTTTCGTGGGATTTATACTCGAAAACTAATAATTGCGCTAGTTTGAATACCGAAATATCGTGCATTTGATATTTCTATATTTTCCTATAATAAATCGAAATATTGCCATTTATCTACGTAGTTATATCGAAAATAGTCGTGGTACGCATGCGTGTGCGGGCCATTTTACCATATAGACCGGCCATGTTGAAATCGTTCGAATTGACAGGTTGTTCGGAATAAACGAAGACCTCTTAATTGAAGGTAATTAGTATATTTGTTTCCAACGTACAGTATATTTGTATATACCAATCGATAGAAAAGCATGCCTTTTCTACGTGTGAGTATTCGAAAATCGGGTTATCGTTTCATTAAAAAGCTATAAAAAAACATTTTTAGCTTGGGGCCAGGGGTGCAAAGGGAGTCTCCAACAAGCTCTTCTTTCTCGACATATCCGATCGTATCTTCGTGATATCGATACTTTTCTCGGACTTCTAGAGTGTTGGTGTTAATAATTTATAGTTAATTAGTCAGGATGATGATACGTAGTTTGTTATTTGTGTATCTGCACGAATACACACAAACACGGCCACATGCATAGTCTTTCTCTTTCTCGCATACACACGAAAACACCTACTTACGCACGCGTTGTATATCATAGTTAATAATGTTCGAACAATTTTCAGAAGATATTAAGATATTCTACGTTCTTGTGGAGTTTATCAAGGAAGAAATACAGCATTTTTTTGTTCACCACCGTTCGTCATTCATCCTGTATCATTCTCGTACTGGCGAATCGTGTTAGAATCTGCAAAACCTCGAGTAAGTTAATTTCTAAATATGTCTAAGGATTTTACGATTTGTATTCACAATAGAGATAACAATTATTTTGTTTTTCTCTTTTTCTTTCAGAACAACATTGCGATCGTGCGCGAAGCACTACTAAATAAATCGAGTTTGTCAACCAAAAATGAGAAGATGTATTAGAATCCGTGTTGTTCGTTCAGAATAATTTTTACACATCCCGCGATTTATATCAAGTTTTAGACACATTCATATTAATATAAACTCCGCATAAAGCAGTCAAAGTGCTTGTTCGTATAAAGTTTAATTTTCTATTTTAACAGTCGCACAGACTGAATATTGTAAATAAAAAGTATAATTTCGCGAATCTAATATAGTGTCGTTTCGTAATCAATAAATAATTATCGCGATTTTGTGCCAGCGTAACATAATAGTACATTCTTCTGCGCGAGACTATCGGTAAGTACATTTGCATATATTTCATAGCAAATAACTAAACAATCATTTTCTTACGATAATTCTAATCATATTTTTGTGGTTGTTTTCTTTTTCAAGTCATCATCCCAAATCTACAATAATTACAACCAAGTTCGTAGTTGGCTTACCTCAATTAATCTTACAACGCGGTCGAGTGTTTCGGAGCCATCGCAGAACTTCGCAAGTAGTGAGTGAAGAAATCAAAGTTCCTCCGGTACCCATCGTGTCGTGGACGAAAGATCCGAATCGACAGGGGTTACTGGTTGTAATTGTTATATAAATTATTGACGAGCACGGCCGCCAATAATCGTCCGGTTGATTTACTCTCGAGTCGTACATATTTCTTTCTGTATGTCTTCCACCGTTCATTTATTGCGCATACCTCTATTATTTAACTCTGAATAAGGTCTTCGTGTTCTTCCTCATTTAATAATTAACAATTCATACTACGTAATCATATACATTGTAATTATTAGCTTTAATTTCGGACGATTAATATGTTTTGTAAGGTAATTTTGAATTAACATGAAAACGCGATCCTTTTAGTATATATAGATAATAGACCAGAAGATATTCGCAACGGGTAGATATTGTACTACAAGCGATGAAGTATGATTTGAATTAATTAAAGGAAACACTTGTAGAAAGTGGTTAACCGAGGTTTTTCATTATTCTTGCATGAAAAATAATTCATAATAACATTCATAAATGTTTTATTAATCATTTAATAAACTGGTATATTACTGGTCGTGATTGGTCACTCGTTTATCCGTGAACAATGCCAAAAATTTTCTACGTATTTTATATTTTTTCCTTCTGATCGAATCATTGAATCTCAACGTTCGAAGTGTTAATTCTAACTCGTAATAGTTTCTACGAGTTGGAATAAATTTCTTCTGGAACTTTCGAATGGATGTGTTTCTTTATACGATCGATGGAATCCTCGAATCCTTTGATCATCCACAAACTGAGATATATACGGAATGTACGATATTTTTTTTTTTTATTTTTATTTCTTTCCGGTAGTAAATAACGTTGGTAGGGAATGCTCTTATTTATTGCTTAGGGCACGAAGCAAGAAGATGCTGTATGCCGAAGAGGCTCAAACAAACTTTTGCTGAAGAGGGCAACTATCGATGATGAAACTCGAAAATGACTTGTAATCTGACGGAATTCTTTCCTCTTCGTCTCATCACGAAGTAACTATTGCACGTCAGTAATTATCGATCAGAAATTGGAGATGGTAGACCATTCTATCTCCTTGTAACTTAAAGTACGTGTCGAACTATTCTATAATAGTGCGCAAACCTTCTGTTTAGTCGGAGTATAAAAAGGTTATAATCCCATTTAAAAATTTGTTTATCCATTACAGTATAATCATTATTTAATTAGCTGCTAGTATATAAATTGTTTTGTATTAAAAACAAAAAATTTATTTATTCATTTAATTTTTTCGGTCATTATATCTCCATTCTCAAATTATTTTATCTTACGTATTTATTATCTAATGTCTTTCTAATCCGTAGAATTAATCGCGTATTTTTGTTATTACCGGAATAAAACGTCGGTATCATACAAATTTGTATTCCTTTCTACGATCTACGTGTGGTATGATGTAGCATCGAGAAAATAAAAAGAATCGTTTATTAATACGCGAAATAGAAAACGAAAAATAATAAATAATATATTAGTTAATATACTGAGCGTCTACCGGCACGGTGAATGTGGACGTTTATTGTTGCACGTTGCACGTTGCATTTGTAACCGTTTGCACGTATTGCTCGCTTACTCATTGTAACATCGTTTAACGATATTATATTGTCGATATACGATTTTTCTTGTTCGATACGATCGTATAGTGGGACGTACTGCAACGGCCGATCAAAATCATTTCTTTCCTTTTATTCAAATTTCCGATATGTTTATATGTATTTGTCATTTGAATATACGCAAATATTACGCCGTTCCTACGGTATTGTTTGCATATGCCAACGCGCAATTTGGTTCGATCCATATTATTTTATATCGATACTAAAATTACGTTCCATAATCGACGTGACATTTTCACGAGAAGAGAAAAATAATAGTAATAAAAATAAAAATAATAATAATAATAATAATAATAATAATAATAATTTGTTTAGCTTACTTCTTGAATATACCATCTTATTTAAAGGGTTCCTTTTTCGTTCACGAGCTACTCGAATAACAAAAACTGCCAACAGACAGAAGAACGAACAGAAACGAACGAACGCACGGAATAGTAAAGACCGAGAGTCTCAACGTTCTCGACCCCAAGAACGTGCTCACCGCTAGAAATATCATGAAAGAATCTTTCTCTCTCTCTCTTTCTCTCTTTCTATTCTTTTTCTTCTTCCTATACTTTTTCCTCTGTTTTCTTTCTTTCTTCTTTTTTTCCTTTTCTTTCTTTCTTTTTTTTTTTTTTTTTACATTATAACAATATCTTCTTATAGTGAAAGAAAGCAAAAAGTTCGAAAGGGGAAGTTATAATGAAATGAAGTTTATGCGGAAATAAATAGGTACGGACAGTAACTACGGATTACGCACAGTCCATCTCAATTTGCCAAGAACTTTATTACAACGTACAATACGAGGTAAAACCTAATCTCACCGTTGGACATGCTCTCTAATTTGTTGTCCCTTAACGAATTTCGAGTAAAAATTAATTAATTTATCTCGTTTAGTATTATTAAAGGCATTGTATAAAACATTGTACAAAGAATATATATATATATATATATATATATATATATATTCGTATTATTATTAATTAATATATTATTAAATTATACCAATTATATTTATTATATAAAAAAATATATATATATATATTTATGTTCAAATAAATTGAATAAGAAAGTGTAATAACTCGGAACGCGTTTCTCGCAAGATCGTTTCGAAATATTTCTTTAAATGTTCTATATTGAAAGGCGAAATAAAGAGCGAGAGATGAAGAAGAGGAAGAAGTAGAAGGAAAAGGAGGAGGATAAGGATAAAGAGGAGGAGGTGGAGGAGGAGGAGGAGGAGGAGGAGGAGGAGGAGAGATGATAGGAAAGAGAAAGAGATCTTAGCGGCACTTCTCCGCTTCGAAGATTATTGCGTTTGCGGAAGAGCTTTCGGTCGACGTAGGTGACTCTCTCTCTCTCTCTCTCTCTCTCTCTCTCTCTATCTATCTATCTCTATCTATCTCTCTCTATCTCTCTCATCCTCCTCGTCGTCCTGCTCCTTTCAAAATGTAAGGATGGTCAAGTGTGATTCTTCTTCTTCTTCTTCTTCTTTAGATCGAAGCGCAATAAGCGCAGCATGCGCGCTCGGGGCGCGTGAAACGAGGTCGATATGCCCTCCCGTCCTCGTGTAACCAGATTCCTCGAGTTCGGTGCACGTTTTCAATATCTTCGGTTGGTACGTCGTACGAAGTAATTCGACACCGTCGTCACCAGACCAAGCCCGTTGGCATGGCGATAGGTATCGATATTTTTCTCTCAGTATAGGTATTCTCGTAATATCAACGAATGATACGCACGCAAACTTCCCCTCTCTCACCCCACGAAGCTCGTACGTTTTGCCTTTTTCCTATTCTTCTTTTTTTTTTCATTCCTTTTGCCTCTTTCCTTCCTCCTCTTCGTCCTTTTCTTCCCCCCCCCCCAATTCCCCGACTCCCTTATCACCCACCCAACCATCCACCCACCGTCTTTATTTACTTTAAATAAATAAGCAGTTACTTCAAATGGGCAATGACATAAATTTCTTTTCCTTTACTCTCTCTCTCTCTCTCTCTCTCTCTCTTTTTCTCTTTTATTCCATTTTATCTTTTTTCACCTTTCAAACGTTTTACCTTCAACTAAATTCGATCGAAATTGGATGAGAGATCGATCGATCGATCGATCGATCAATGGATCGAAATCGGTGAAATCGGATAACGAAAAAAATCAAAAACCTTTCGACATGTACCATTCACGTGAATAATCGGACGTAGTCCTCTAAAGCCCGCAATTTTTCGATGTATATATATATATATATATATATATATATATATATATATATATATCGCAAATTTTGCACACGCTCAATGGACCATTCAATGCGATGGTATTTTGAAAAGAATTCCTATTGGTACCTGACTTCCCATACGAGGGAAGAGAAATATAAACGCGCGCTAATGCTCTCGAGAGCGACGTTACGTCATTTTATATGGATACGCGGAGCTCGGTCCTTCTTTGAGCTGGGATACTATGGGCTCTCTTTCTCTCTCTCTCTCTCTCTCTCTCCTTCTCACACACACACACACACACACACACACACACATACACATTATTATGAATACCGTCAATATCCATAGAATCTCGTATATGACCTAAAAATTTAAATTCACGAGCCCGTAGTCCCCCCACCCCACCCCACTCCCCCCTGGCCCGTAACCGCGCCCAACGCGTTACCAACTTCAAAGAGATATGAACGAACGTAAAGGTAGACACGGAAGGGCGTCGTTCAAAGTATTCATAATTAAAGTAATTCATAATTTCCCGTCATAACTCCCGGCTTTACCGGTTTCACATCACGTTTTGAATTAGTTCCCACCGTTACGTCTTCTACCTTTTCGTTCCTCTTGTTCTTACCTCTGGCGGCGTCTTTCCTTATTTTAATCGCGATAATGGCGGCTCTCCTTCCGCTCTGAATATCTTATGGAAAATCTCATCGTTCCTACCACCGACAAAACTTATTCCCCATCCCGTACACCCACCCGGCCCCATCCCGCCCCATCTCAACTCACCCTCACCCCCCATCAAAACGACTATCTCCGGAACGCTTTTCCACAAATTGCGAATCGTCACAGGGTGAAGGAATCAAATAATAGAATAAAGAGGAGAAAGGTAGGGGGAGGAAAAATGCGAGCGGGATGGATAGGAGGGAGGGAGGGAGGGAAACTGAATCAAGTTTAACTTCCGTAGACTCAACTACGAA
>OU427007.1:2304518-2332018 GCA_911387935.1 Dolichovespula saxonica
AGGGTTTTTTTTTTCTTTTTCTTCTTCCATTTTTTTTTTTTTTTTTTTCGAAAGTCGAGTCGGGTCGATCCGTTCTCGTCCGTGCATCGAAGCGGGATAAATCAGCGTCGGATTAAGGTCAACCGATAGACACGGATATCGTTTCGTCTTCTTACTCCGGTGTGTGCACACGGGACAATCCGACTTCCTTCCGTTTCTTTCCGTCGAGCATAGTACCGACCTAAGCTAAGAATAATCCCAGGTATTCTCGTTTCTTTTCTATAGCTCGTTAACGATTCTTTTGCCCTTACGGAATCGACAGAACGTTATAATTTTGCCAGTTATAATACTCAATGTTTAATTAAATACGTTTCCTTCAAAATCGTTACTTTCAAAGTATTATATATATATATATATATGTATATATCTTTTTAATATCAAACACCGTGTAAAAGTTCGTCGTTGCTATTCTTTTCTTTTCTTCTTTTTTTTTTTTTTTTCTTTCGTTGCACACCGTTGTCCCGCTTTTCGATTAATACGATTGATGAAAATTCGTACGAGAGAAAAAAAAAAAAAAGAAAAAAAACACATTATAGGACAACGATCATATTAGCTCGTACGTGAAGTACCATTAAACGTAATTAAATGTTCGATCGAGTAATTAGAATTAAATTATAGTTACGCTGTGCGAAACGGTGCTAGAGAAGAGAGAAGATTGAGAGAAGAGAGTGAGAGTGAGAGAAAGAGAGAGAGTAGAAATAGAGATAGAGAGATAGAGAGAGAGAGAGAGAGAGAAAGAGAGAGAGAGAGAGAACGAAGGAGAGAAAACGACATCATGTTCCAACAGCGCAAGAGTGACTCGTATCTGCAACCTCACGTTGCTACTCTAAAGTTTAACAATTCCCTTTACTCACGAGACTTCCCGGCATCCATCTTCAAACTGAATTGGTTCCACAAGCTAAGCAAAAGTGCAATGAATCAGCGACACGAGAACGATTATCACTAAACGCGTAGGCCATTACACTTTTGTATAGCTTAACTTTCCTCCGACATGGCGCATATTTTTATCTCCTTCCCGGTTCAATAAATCGCTCTCTCTCTCTCTCTCTCTCTCTCTCTCTCTCTCTCTACATCCGATCCTCTTGCACACAAATGAATCCTCGGCTTTGCAAATACGTGACGTTCACGTGCGCACCATAGTTACGTTTGATTTACTGAACTTTCATCGGTGCTCGTTTGTTCGGAAAAGGTTTACCTATCTATCTCTGATAAAGACGATAAAAGTAACGAAAAGAATCGAGGATAATAGCCTGTGACTGTGTAAATACGATCGAACGGGAAACGAACGAATCGACGGATGCGATGTTACAAAAGAAAAAAATAATAACAAAAGTGAAACAAATGAGATATAAAGAATATTCGCGTATTATCGGTAGAAAGATTAATTTAAGAGATAGGTAGATAGATAGAGAGAAAAAGATATATATATATATATATATATATATATATATATATATATATATATATATATATATATATATATATAGAGAGAGAGAGAGAGAGAGAGAGAGAGAGAGAGAGATAAATAGATAGATAGATAGAGATAGAGAGAGAGATTCATTTGTAAGAAAATAAGATTTATGAAGGTAGTAGTGTGACGGTTATGACGTCGTTACACAAATTCACTCTAATTTTGTATGCCAACGAAATCTCCTTCCCTGTATCTCTCTCTCTCTCTCTTTCTCTCTTTACTCAGTAAGTTTTGAATAGAATATGTTAAAGTTCTTAGTGAGAGAGAGAGAGAGAGAGAGATAGTAAGCCTGTCAACGAATTCCACGATATCACTAAAGCTACGTGGAGCGAGTTAAATACAGGAAGGAAGAGGGATTACGTCTATCGCATACAACTGCGCTACATGGTATATAACTGGCTTGAGAATGAAGAAGAAGCATCCTAGACTGGTCTAGATGCTCTTTCGTGACGACTGATTTCCCGAGCGTTGGCTCGGACTACGAGGAGGAGGAGGAGGAGGAGGAGGAGGAGGTGGGTGAGAGGAAGGGGAAGGTAGGGAAGGGGATCCGTTAAAGACGGCCTAACTCTTGCTCTCTTCTCTTCCTCATCATCCCATTCCGTCTCAAATCCTCCTCCTCCTCCTCCTCCTCCTCCTCCTCCTCCTCCTCCTCCTCCTCCTCCTCCTCCACAAAGCTGTCACTCGGTCAACTCGAACTTCCGACCGATCTACATTGCGCAAATAGTTGTCCGGCACTCTTGGTATTCGATCACTGTTTATTGCATACCAATAGCAACCATCCTTAAATAAGCGACATATTTGAAGATAGACGATCTATGGCGTTCGGGTAGTGGATAGAGAGAAAGAGAGAGAGAGAGAGAGAGAGAGAGAGAGAGAAAAGAAAAACGATAATAAAAAAAAAAAAAAAAAAAAGAGAGAGAAACAAAAAGGAAATCTCCCGTTCCGTATATAACGTCATTTGAAGAATGTCCAAAAGTTATACGGTGGTACAAAAGGAGATTTTCATGTCTAGCAGGAGATTCTCAACGGTGGAATTTTCGAAAGGATCCAGTCAAAACATAGATGACCCGAGGGAGAACTCGTTCCTCATTCTCCTCCTCGCTAAACCCCTCTCTCTCTCTCTCTCTCTCTCTCTCTCTCCTCTCCTTCCTCTTTGTCCTCGTAGATATCTCACTTTCGTAATTCAAATACGCGAGTCGCTACGTTTTCTCCTGTTACTATACTCCTACTATGCTACTATGCTACTGCTACTTCTGCTATTGCTCCGCTGCTACTCCTACTGTCCGGGGGCGTGCAAAAAAGAAGGAAACATCGCTGCATTTTAATTTACTTAATTGAAGAGCGACCTTTCCTTCTTCCCCCCACTCTCTCTCTCTCTCTCTCTCTCTTTTTCTCTCTCTTTTTCTCGTTCTCTCTCTCTCTCTCTCTCTCTCTCTCTCTCTCTCTCTCGCTCCCTCACTTGTTTCTTCGCTCTACCGCCTCTACCGAAGCAACCCCTGTATAGTTTTATACCCCCTAAGCCGCAGGGTATAAAAGCTAAGCGGATCGTTCTGTTATTTCACGAATTTCTCTTTTGTTACGTACTGTCTCGTATCAGCAAGTGGTGGCCCGGTTGGAGGAGGGGAGGGGCGACTGGCTGGCATGCAAATCCGAATCTACAACGAATCATTTTTTTCCATCCACCCTCCCCCACCCCCGTCCTTTCTTCTCTCTTCTTTTTTTCTTTTTTCTTTTTTCTTTTTTTCCCCTCGGTCACGAAGATTATGAGACAAGGCACAAGGGTAGATAAATCTTTTACAGGTTGTAAAAATGAACTTTCGTCGGACAAAATTGTTTTTCTTCTTTTTAATTTTTTCTTTTTCCTTTTCTTTTTTTTTTTTTTCTTTTTCGTTTTCTCTCCATAGAATTAATAAAGTGAAAGAAAAGAAATGGTTATTATTTCTACTTCCCTTTACTCCCTTGGCTCATATTTTGCTTGTTTTTTTTTTGTCTTTCTTTCTTTCTTTCTTTTCTTTTTTTTTTTTCATCAACGAGATTCATTACTCTTAAATGCAAACGGCAAGTTTTGTATGCGTTTACGAGGTAGAGAGAGAGAGACAGAGGGAAACAGAGAGAGATTTAAAAGGAGAAACACGTGGTCCATCCTTAAAAGGATCCTTCCACCTTTCTTTCCTCTTTTTATTCCTCTTCTTCCTCTCCTTCTTCTTCTTCTTCTTCTTTTTCTACTTCTTCTTCTTCTACTCTCATTTCTTTTGCTTTCTTTTCGTGGCTTACGAGCATAGCAACTCACGTAGCGCCTATATAAACTCGTATGTATATCTCGAATTCGCACGCCAACAGAAAAGAAGGAATGAGAGAGAAAGAGAAAGAGAAAGAGAGAGAGAGAGAGAGAGAGAGAAGAAGAGAGAGATAGAGAGGGAATTTTTGCGAGGATTTTTTAGAAATTCCGCTTACGTTCATACCCGCTTACATTTTTAAAAGAATTTAATATTAAAGAAGGAAACACTACGTTTTTGTTATTAAGTCGCCGAAGAAAGTCGACGTCTCGTTTCAAAGAGCTTTATCTGGCCTCAAGTTATTTATGAATAAGTAATTAAAATAAGATTCTTCGACTTTCGTGCTATCGAGTTTTCATTTAAAACAAAGAGAAAAAAAAACAACAACAAAAAAATACAGAATAAATAAATGCCCCTCCCCGCCCCGACCCGGCCCGGCCCAGCCCGCCCGTTCGATATTATTAAATTGTAAGGAAGATAATATTTTTGAAAAAGCCCGTTCTCGACGTACCGTCGCTCTGTCGATAATTTTATTAAAAAAAAAAAAAAAAAAGAAAAAGAAAGAAAATAAAAGGAAAAAAAAAAAGAATTTAAAAAAGAGGAAAAAAAAAAAACCCGAAAAAAGGGACAAGAGAGAGAGAGAGAGAGAGAGATAGAGAAGTCGACGAAAAAAATTGTTTAATCGAGATAAAAAAAAAAAAAAGATTCGAATGGCCGATGAAACGGGATTTGGGATAGGGAATAGGAGGGTAGATGGAAGGGGGGAGGGAGTGGGAGGGAGGGGGTGCGACGTCGGTGGCGGCGAAAGAATAGAGAGAAAGGATATTCTCGATGTGTAAAATCGATTTTAGTTTAGGTAGGAAAATTTACGGTATAAATTAAGTTAAGTAACTATGGTATAATAGTCTGAAACGTTAACGAGTTGCATCGCTCAGGCAGGAAGCTTTAAACGATCGTTAGATCGGCTAACAACCGGCCATGTGTCTTATAAATCGCCGATACAGGAGGAACGGAATAACGGTAGGTACAGGCGAGGCAAATCTACGGATTTATTCGAGAGCCGACGTCGAATCCAATGGCAACGATCACTCGAGAAAACCCCCCGTAGACGAGATTCGCCGTGGACCCAGATCGAAAGTTCCGGGACAACTCGCTCGCGATTTCATCCTCACATAGAAATGTCCATTCGCAATGTGGCCGAGCGTTATATATCGTCCCGACGATTTCTACTTCCCTCTAACTCCAATCCCACCGACCACACCCTCCCAACCCCTCACCCACCTCGTTTCTCCCATTTTCTCTCTCTCTCTCTTTCTCTTTCTCTCTCTCTCTCTCTCTCTATCTATCGTACGTTCGGTTACCCCTTGTCAAACTTTATCCTTCGGTTACACACGGAAACGCTTTGCTACTCTCTTCGCCGTGCCAGACGAATTTTATCATTCCGTACCCTACAACGATTTTCACTTTTCTACGAGCATTCCAACGATTATACTCATATCACTTGAAAATGGTCCGCCACCGCCACCCCCTCCCCCCAGCAATTTGGATCGTCGATTTTTTTTTAATTATTCTTTTCTCTCTCTCTCTCTCTCTCTCTCTCTCTCTCTATTCGATGGAAAATATTTTCTCTCTCACTCTTTCTTTTCGTGTTTTTTCTTTTTTTCGTTTTTAGTATTTTTTGTTTTATTTTCGAAGAATTTAAAAAAATCCTCCATTCTTTATATATATATATATATATATATATATATATATATATATATATAATTTTTTTTTTTTTAACACGGTCCAACTTTTTATCATCGGTATAGAGAGAAGATAAAAACGATACGTCAGGCGTTGGTAGGACGAAGGATTCGCCCTTCTCGTTACCTTTCTGGTCGTACATCGACAAGAGTAACGTTTGTCAAGCGTTCGATAACGTTCGTAAAACGACAAGTCGTAATCTCATTTATCGTAGAACCCTTTTTCGTTGATATCGGCGGACATAGCCGTGAACGTGCAGGTAAAAGTTTTACTCTCTACCCTCTCGGATCGTCGTCGTCATCGTCGTCGTCGATATAAGCTTGTCGTAAAAGGAAAAGAAAAGAAGTAGAAGAAGGAGAGGAAGAAAAAGAGAAAGGCGAAAAAAAAAGAAAAGAAAAAGAAAAAAAAAAAGTAGAAATCGTAGACTCGTCGTAAAGGATTGGTCTTTCGCGGCATCTCGAAACTCACGCGGAAAACGTCGTTTCTATGCTACTTGCGTGGAAGACGCTACGTCAACTAATCCGTGACTGAAATCCCGAGTGAGCCGAGTGGACCTTTCAAAAATTTGTCCGATCCCTTCCCGAACGTATCCTCCGTTCAAAAATTACGTTCGTCTCGTGCGCTAGCTTCGTATCAAATTTTTTCCCTCGAATGAAAGAGAGAGAGAGAGAGAGAGAGAGAGAGAGAGAGAAAATGAGATAACGACAGAGAGAGAAAGAGAGAGAGAGAGAGAGATCATCCATATCGAGATATTTTCCTTCTTTTTCTATTTGCGAAATTAGAGAAGAAATGTCTTCGAGACGTGAAAATAGATTGGATAGAAGAGAGAATATCGAAAAAGAAAAAAAAAAGAATGCTCGCAGTTAAATTTAACGAAGGGATTCGTCTAACAGTCTTCGTTTTAACGTCCGTCCATGTCACGTTGGTTACGCGGCGTTTATTTCAATAGCGTTGAAATATGTTGTGCTGATTGATTTGCTACAAAATTCCGATACTTTCCATCGTTCGGCTTTTCATTCGGCATACGTTTCAAATCCCAGGATTTATTTCCGCGGTTAGCTACGCCGGCAGTTCGATGCGACGTGTTCGTTAAAATTTGTTAATAATTTCAAATATTTCTGTTTTTTATTATTATTAAATTCATCTTCTCCCGTTTGACGTTCCATTTCCTTTAAAAATTATTTGATATAAATCATATATATGTATATATATATATATATATATATATATATATATATATATATATATATATATATACATATACACGTTACACGTATACATATATAGGATACATCGGTTATCGATTACTCGATTTAATTCAATCGAGTGAATGTACAAAAAAAAAATTGAATAAAGAAAGAATGAAGCATTGGCATTTACAACAAAATATTTCCCATCGTATGTCCTCGTCGTTATTATTCGTCTAATAAATTATATTTCAAAATATAGAACGAGATATATATATATATGTGTGTGTGTGTGTGGGGGGGGGTGTATATATAAAGTTGGATAAAAAACGTATAACGTATTTCTCTTATACGTAGAAGGAAGTAGTAAATAGAGTTTACGAAAAGACAGTAGTTTATCAAAGAAGTTGGACGAGTTTTAACGAAAGGAAAGCTCGCGGGGGTTTTCTTTTTCTATTTTTTTTCTTTTTCCTTTTTCTTCTTACTTCTTTTTTCATCCTTCAAATAAGATCAGTACGGTAAAGCGTAGAGACGCGTATGGAGACGCATAGAAAGGCGTTTCTATATGAAAGTAACTAGCCTTGAATTAGTTTGTAAATACGTTCTCTCTGGTATCGGTTAAAACAGAACGGCACGCTTTCCGCGCTTACGCTTGAACCCCGCCCGCCGTTCTAGCATTTCCTTATCGTGGAAAAGCTCGAACAGCTTTGGCAACGGGGAGTTCGTGGAAGCCGAGTATGAGGGAAGGTGGGGGAGGGGACAAGCTTTGCGGGAACGACATTTCTTTCAACGTACTTCTCCAAGAGAATTCAGAGTCCGTGTAAAGCCCGTAGCACATTACGCGTTGGAGTAGTAAGCGGCTTGTACGACGAAAGGCGCGGTACCTACTACGCCCGCAGCATTTATATATTTATATATATATATATATATATATATATATATATATATATATACACAGCATCTATATATATATATATATATATATATATATATATATATATATATATACACACACGCACGTATATATATATATATATATATATATATATATATATATATACACACACGCACTTATATATATATATATATATATATATATATATATATATATATATACGCACACAGCATCGATATATATATATATATATATATATATATATATATATATATACACACACGCACGTATATATATATACGTTCAGAGTCTATGTTATATGTGTTCTACTATCTCTCTCTCTCTCTCTTTCACTCTATCTCTATCTATGTATCTATCTATCTATCTCTCTCTATCTCTCTTTCTCTCTGTACGCGTCCGTATATGTATTACCCCTTCTGTATCTATCATCCTGGTGCACCTTCGCCATAGACAAATTCCAGAAGCCCCTTTTATACGTCCTCGCCTAACGGCCTTGCACGCCTTCAGTCGCTCGAGTTCACCTACCTACCTACCTATCTACCTGCTCTCTATATCGATCGAAAACTCTTGGAGGGGACCTCTAACGTCGACGTCATCGACGTGATGAGAGATGAGAACGAAATCGCTGTTAAAAGTGGATTCGGGCGGGGTGGTGATGGTCCTTGCGCAGGCTCGCGAAGAAAAAGGATTTCTCTGCTTGGCGAAAGAACCGATTTCGAACGTTAAATCGTTCGTAGCACGAGACGAATCAACGAACGAGCCAAACGAGTCGTGCATTTCGATTATTTGCCATAGAATCTAGACAAATTTCGGAATTCTTTTTATACGGTACGTTTAAAGCCGGGAGCTCGATATCGATATCGAGATCGAGATCGAGATCGAGATTGATCTCGATATCGTACCATTCCAATTCGTCTTTTATTTTTCGTTTCCTTCCTGTTTTTTTTTTTTTTTTTTTATTTTTGTTTTATATCGAAGAAATAAATAATGGGAATGATGCGAAGCGAGTTTTTATTAGAGAAAGGGATTAAAATAAATAAATAAATACATATATATATATATAAATAAATAAATAAATAAACGAACGAACTAACGAACGAACGAACGTACAGACGAACGTAGGGTTCTTTGCCATCGAAAAAAAAAGAAAAAAAAAAAAAAGAAAAGAAACGAAACGAAATTCGAGAAACGAAACGACGTGAGAAAGGAAATTAATATTGACGGAATGGTATACTCAAAATCGTTATCCGATCGCGCGTCGAACAAACTGCCAATAGTGAAAAATAGTGAGATGGACGGAGGCACGGTTAAAAGTCGTTATTGTAAGATATCGAGAATACAGACTGGACAGTAGACCAAAAAGCCGATCCTCGTCCCTGTTTCTGTTCTCTCTCTCTCTCTCTCTCTCTCTCTCTCTCTTTCCCTCTCTCTCTCTCTCTCTCTCTCTCTCTCTCTCTCTCTCTCTCTCGCCAGTTTCTTCGTTGGTTTCTCTTTTGGAACAATAGGTTGATGCGGAAGTCTTGTCGTTTACTCTGAAACGAGGGTAAGAACATTTCTATCGGTTCCGAAGTCTTATCCGACCACCTAGTCAATAAATTTGTTGGATAGGTTCGCAAGTGGGAATCGATCCTTGTCTTTCCTTTTTTCTTTCTTCCACCAAAACCCACCACCAACCCCCCTCACTCCGTTTATTTTTCATCCGCCATTAAATTTCTGACCCTACTCCGCCTCGTTTTAAATGAAATCACATTCTTTATAAAATATATATACATATATATATATATATATATATATATATATATCGCGACGTTACATATCCGAAATCTAGGAAAATTTTGTATCGTGCAATAAGAGGAATTTTCCCGAGGGGTTTAAAAGCTCGTCGTTGATTTCAAACGATAAAAAAAAAAAAAGTAATAAAAAAAAAGAAACAAGAACTGAGCTTTTGATCGCGTCAACGTGTTTCGTAATGCATAGCCCCTACCCACCACCCCATGATCCCTGCCGCACCCTTTCTACACATATGTGTACGTGCGCGTGTGCGTGTGTGTGTGTGTGTTTGTACTTAAATGCACATCGTACATACGTACCAAACGCAAAACCCGAGAGCGTGTTTTTTCACGAAACTTTCTCATAGGGGCCTTTGGCTTATTTGATCTCCGTTTGTCGGTTACGTGACTACTCAGTGAGATCGACGGTTTGCGTGATAGTCCGCAAGGAGTAATTAAAAGACCTTTGGAAACCGCGTTGCGATTATTTCCTTGGGTCCTTCGACACGCGATCTCTCATTCTCTCTCTCTCTCTCTCTCTCTCTCTCTCTCTCTCTCTCTCTCTCTCTCTCCGTGCGCGCTTACATTTTTTTCTTTTTTTTTTTTTTTTTGTATTAATTCCAGAATTTTTAATTCGTATACGTACGACGTCAATTATGACTACACTAACAATATTCCGAGCAAACGTTCGGAGCTTTTCGTATGACACGTAGGAACGTGATCAATGTGCGAGCTCTTTTTGTTAAATAAAATATAAAATGAAACGAAAAAAGAAAATTAAAAAAAAAAAAAGGAAAAATAACGTATCGCGCAAATATGATCGGCAAAGAATTTCGTCGAGCTTGAAAATTTATTCTCGTAATAGATGAGTGGCGAATTCGTCGCATAATTAATTCAATGATAAATTGCACAATTAGTATGCAAATACAAGGTATAAATATAAGCGAATGCGTTTCAATGTTTCATATATATATATATATATATATATATATATATATATATATATATATATATATATATAAATATATACACATGGATATGTACACATATGAACGTACCGCGTCGTTCATCGTCGACGTTACGAGAGAAAATAAATTGTTATAACGTTTTATTGGAATATTTTTCGTGGAAATAAAAAAAGAGAGAAAAAGAGAGAGAGAGAGAGAGAGAGAGATGGAGATGAAACCGGAATGCACAGTTTTGCGTGCACGTTTTATCGAGAATCGAGCACGAAGGGTACATAACAATCGTTACACTTCCTCCCACTTTGATCGGAAAGGCTCGGTTCTGTGCGACCAATGTTTTTCAATATCGATACATTATAATGTACCTAAGTCAAACAATTTATAATCGAGCCATTATTATATATTGGAATATGGGTGGACGTATAATATCGAAAATTCCCATTTATATAATCTGTTTGCTGTGTACAGTCTTCTCCCATGAAAATCAGAATACGATATCTCCTGGCAGCTTTCCTAGTAGATACGGGGGGAAAAAAAAGAGAGGGGACGGGGTAGAGTAACAGACAGACGGACAGACAGACAGACAGAGAGACAGAGAGATAGATAGATAGAGCGAGAGAGAGAGAGGGAGGGAGGGAGGGAGGGGGTCAAAAACGTATTTTAAAAACGATGGAACAGTATATCCGATTTAGGCAATCGAAACAAGTATTACGAGAGCGTATTCATTCGATTTCGAATGAAAGAGCTAGACGATAAATTTTTCTTTTTTTTTTTTTTTTTTTTTGAAATATGCCGCCACGGGACAATTCTTGTTTGCTCGCCAAAAAATAGTTTTAAGCGAGCAAACGAACGTACGAGCGAACGAGCTCGCGAGCTAGCGTGCGAATGGACGAACGAACGAAGTTTCTCAAATGACCGATTGAAATAAATCTGCGGTTCGCCCTGTTGCTGGTTGGAAACTGGCCGGCACGCTTTGGCCTTACGCGCTATCACCGCGAACATAACTAACGAGAAATTTCCATGTTTTAGTATCCAGGGTAACTCGATTAGCGGCACGTTCCACGCGGGATTCAACAAGTATCGAAATCCCGAAATTCTATTCGTCGCTCGTTCGTACCCACCCCTCCCCTCCCTCCCCCCAGAAACTTCGGTTGGACCGATCTATGATGGGTATGTACCTGCCTGTCTACCTACCTACCTACCTATCTACCAACCTACCTACCTACCTACAAACCTATCTATGTACCTACCTAGCCTCTATCGGAAACGTGCGACGAGAAAAATGGAAAAATGCTCGACAGCTAAAAAAAGAGAGAAAAATAAAAAGAGAGAGAGAGTGAGAGAGAGAGAGAGAGAGAGAGATGTAAAAGGTAAAAGAACAGATTTCTCGTTCGTGCTAAAAGTTCGATTAGATTCGTGTCACATTTGAAATTTTAATAGCCTTGCCTATTAACTTTGAAGACGTATTTCTTTTTGAAATATTTATATATATATATATACATATATATATATATATATATATATATATATATATATATATATATATAAAATTCAAATTTCTTTCCATCCTCTATTTACCATTGTATATTTCCTCTTATCACTTTCCTATATTCTCTTTTCTTTTTGTAATTGTCGTTGACTGTATCGTGACGGAGGCTATAAGAAAAATTCGTATTTGCATTCACCATCGTAGTTAATATCGTCCCGGTACGGAGAAAATGGAATAAGACAAGAAGAACAAGAAGAAGAAGAAGAAGAAGAAGAAAAAAAAGAAGAAGAAAAAGAAGAAGAAGAAGAAGAGGAGGAGGAGGAAGTGGAAGATGAAGAATAAGAAAGGAAGAAGAGAAAAAGAAAAAGTTAAAATGGAAGAGGAATGAGAAGTAGAAAAATAGATCGAGCCTCGTTCTCTCAGGGAAAAAAGATCTCTACTTGAGAAAGGTTGCAGTATTAGGATCGACGTAATACCTGAAACTTTTTGTCGCTTTAAATGTTCCCAAGTATCCTCTTCCTATCTCATATATTTTATTCCTTCTCTTTTGTCCGTTCGACTAAAATAGTATACACATATATATATATATATATATATATATATATATATATATATATATATCAAGAGCAAAAGGATAAATGAAATTCGCTAAGTACTCGCTTCCTTATCGATTTTGCCGATCGTGCTTCCTAAATTCGAACGTTCTCCTTCGTAAGGTTAATGTTTGCTTCCTCCGATATCCGGCAGCTTGAAATCCGTTTGAATTCGTAAAGGGAATAAAAGCAAGCACGAACGAACGAACGAACGAACGAACGAACGATCGAACGAACGAACGTACGTACGAAGTGGGGGGGGGAGGACGAAAGGCTTGTACAAGAGATTCCCTTCGACTTTGCGCTACCTCTTTGCGTTTCAATCGATTTTCAGATAGGTCCGGACGCGTATTAGAATTCGCGAGAGATCTTTCTCATAGCCTGCGGTTAAAACTCCCGTTTTTTTTTTTTTTTTTTTTTTTTTTTTTTCATTTTTTCATTCTTTTTATAATTTCTCTTTTTCCTTTTTTTTTCTTTTCTCTTTCTTTCTTCTTTCCTTTTTTTCCTTTTTACTTTTTTTCGCGGGCATAGGCGAGACTCGTTCGAACACGGTTCCACCGTTCGTCGGTTTCGCACGCCGCGTTATCGGTCAGTATTTTCCTTTTTTTTTCACGAATGGAATTTTTTATCGCTTTCGTCGTAACATACGTCAAAGTTCATGGACGTATCGATCAATTCTTCTTCCTCTTTCTTTTTCTATTTTTTTTTTTTTCTATTTTTACCCTTCTCGGAGATCCGTTACTTTTATTTTTGGTTTTACTTGAGCGGCGGTTTGTGGGGATAGAGAGAGAGAGAAAGAGAGAGAGAGAGAGAGAGAGGAGGGGGAGTGGGGGGAGGCGGTGGTAGGGAAAATACGAAGAAGCAACGTTAATTTCTTTTGTTCGATAAAATCGCGTAAAATCGATTTTTATTCGAACGGAAACCGTCGAGAGATTCGATAATAATCGCTTTCGGAGCTTCGTTAAATATGCTCCTAGAGTTTCACGCCTCTTAAATGGATAACCATCAAACGAAATTAGTAGACCCTCACTGTACCATAATCCTGGCTCGTTTATCAGAATTAGCTCGATAGCGTGACGAGAAAAGTAAGCGACTCCGAATTGGTATTTCCTCTTTTCTCCCTCTCTCTCTCTCTCTCTCTCTCTCTCTCTCTCTCTCTCACTCTCTCTGTCCCTCTCTAGTCCGAGAGAAAATCATGGAATTTATCCTGGCGTTCCAGTTTATTAGCGGTCAATCCTTTCCCTTCCAGATACTCATTCGATTTGAAAAGAACCGATTGCTTCGATATTTTACTTCGTTGAAACTGGAAGCTGAATTTTTTCTTTTCATTATTTTTTTTTTTTTTTTGTTGTTTTGACTCCCCTCGAATCTCCACCCCCCAACGAATTGATGGACAATAAACTCGGTTAAAGCACACTTATCCTATTAAGGTCTCGACGGAGGAACAGGGGAAAAAAACGAAAGGAAAATAAAGAAAAAAAGAAAAAAAACAGAACTTTTAACTAGGAAGGTAAGCGGTTTTCGTCCGCGTAAAGCATATCGCGATTGAATGGTTTTTCCATTTCTCCTTTTTTTCCTTTTCTTTTTTCATTTCTCTAGAACGAAATTTGTTCCACCGAGATTCGCTTAGAAAAGATTTTTCGAAGGGCGCGCGATCGGACGTAATATAAATATATTACATGCGTGCACGTATATCGAGTACGAGTAGAGGAGGGTTGAGACGGGGTGACGGGCGTGTTGGTAGGGGAGGAAAGTGAGAAGAAGAGGACAGAGTGACACCGAGTGAGACGAAGATAGAGATAAGTTTACCCGGGAGACGTTCGATCGGTACCGTTAAACGTCGTGAAATTGAACGCGTCAACGTTATCGGCGAACGATCGTCACGTCAAAAACTACATTAGCCCATTATCATTGTTTCATTACGAGGAAGTGCCTGGGTAGAGGCGAAGAAAGAAAAGAAACAACAACAACAACAACAAAATATTTAAAAAAAAAAAAAAAAGTAAAAAAGAATAAAAGCTCGAAACTCGATAGCAGTAAACCAAAAGCTGCGGCCGTGGCGACGTGGTAGTAGAACATTTTAAGTTTACGCAGTAAGGTACGATAATTAACAACTGTACGTTAAGCATCAGACTCGTGTCTTTGTACTCTATCCTCGTATAAGACGGTACGTATAATACCCTTGGCGTAAGGAGGTTCTTGCGAAGTGTCACGAGCCCGGCCGAGTTTTGAATGGCTTTTTCACACTCTGCCACCCGGCGTGACGCGCTTGTACACTACCAACACTACTGCCACCTCTACCACTATGTTCTCTCTCTCTCTCTCTCTCTCTCTCTCTCTCTTTCTCTCTCTATATCACGTTAGTTACTAACGAGGGACCAAGCGTTCAGTAATTGCCTTAAGCTGCGGTATGAGGTTGGGCTAGCTCGCACGCTCGCTCTGGATAATACTCCGTGATCCACTTCTACGTTTAGAGTCACGTCACACTTTGTATTTCTTATTTACGACCAGTTACCACTCGCATTTCTTCATTGTATAAACGTTTATCAATTTCGATTTAGGAATATTAAATTACTCGTTAGCTCTTCTCTCCCTTTTATCTCTCTCGCTCTTTCCATCTCTCTCTTTCTCTCTGTCTCTCTTTCTCTCTCTTTATCTTTATCTCTCTTTGTGTCACTCTTTATTATACCCTCGAGAAATAGACATACCATTTTCAAAGAAATTCCATTGTTTTAATATTCAACGGTACGTTTGAAAAATATTTGACCGGCGTATCGTTTCTCCGTACAATGCAATAAAGGCAAACAATTGCGTTTCACGCGATACTCGTTAAATTAAAAACCTACGAAACGTCCTTGACAACGCGAAGACCCATCCACCCACCCACCCACCCACCCCCCTCCCTTCGCAGAGATCATCATCGACGTGACGACGAGATCGGCGCGGACTATCCATTCCCGACCTCCCCTCACTTCCCCCTCCCCCTCTCACTCTCCTCCCCTTTAGCCGCCCCTCTCTTCCTAACTACCCTTCTCGTCGCAAAGGGTAAGAAAAACTGGAATTAATCGCGATATGCACGCACCCCATCGTTTCGTTCTACTCGCAAACGGCCGATCTATTCTTATACTTGACACAATGTGTAAACAATTTAGATGCGACGTCTCTCCTATTAAATTATTGCCAACGTTTATACTTGGATACTTCGATCGATCTGGTAGCAATTGAGAACTGGGTGAATCAAAAGGCTACCTCTCTATATCGAATATACACACACACACACACATATATATATATAGATTTTCATTCTATTACCCAAAAAGGGGATGCTCTGTAATAAGGAGAATGAAAGAAAAAAAAAAAAAAAGGAAAAAAGAAGAATCGATATTAATGTCATATTACAATTTACAGGTCGAGAATATATTTTTCCCTATACAGGGAATAGTATTTGACGGTTATATTCGATTAAAAGAGAGGGAAAAAATATAAAAGAAGAAAAAAGCATAGGAAATTTATTTATTACCGACACGACGGTTAAACTCGTTTACGGATATTATCGCATTATTAAGATGTCTGGGAGAAAGAGGATATTTCGAATCCGTTCGGTGTAATATGATTTCCATAGATATTAATCGTCTGTCTTTATATATATATATATATATATATATATATATATATATATATATATATATATATACATATATAAAATAATATTATTAAAACGATAATTAACTTGCGGTAGCGATTAGATTCATTAGTACGATTAAATCGTTATAGCGAGGTACTTTACATCGTCCGTGGCGTAATTTATATATAACAGAGGGAATAAATTAACGTTCGTCTTCGGATGTTTCGACCTCGGGCGTGGTCCGTTAAGTGAAACGATCGATATTTAGCTTCCACCCGTCGTGATACTGACGGTTCATTGAACATCTTGACAATCGCCGCATGGATTTTAGGATTCAATTAGCCTAATGCGAGACCGTCTGATCGGAAAATTCGTAGGACAAATGGACAGGACTTGTTTGCTCGCAAACGTTTACTCGCAATAAATATTATCGTTCGACTTCTTTTTTTTTTCGCGATTGAAAACCTCTCTTACTTCGTTCCTACGTGCGATTATCGAAGAAGAAGGAGAGGCCCTGGGCAAAAAGGAAAATGAGAAATATTGCGAAATTTTTCGAAGGGAAAAGAAGAAGAAAAAAAGAAAAAAGATAAAAATAAAAACAAGCGATGTAAAATCAATGACAACCGAAGGAAGGAATTAATTATTTCCGCGATACTCCCCGATCGACACCGTAACAATTTCAACGTTCATTATACGGGAAATAATAGGAAATAATAGTTTAAAAGCTAATTGATATACGAGTTTGTGGAGTAGCATTGATTCTGCATTAACGCGGATACTTGGCAAAGTCCTCGAACGCTAATGTCCATAGTTTCCTTCATCCTTTCATCAATGCGCCACAACCAAATTCGAGGTTTCAGAAAGGGAACTGTAAACAGTAATGCAGAAAGGAATCGTGGCTACTTGGTGTATACAGGTATATTATAGTACCTCGTAACTCGAGCGCTTGTGGCACGTCGAATGTTAGAACCGAAGTAAATACTTGTCATAGTTGCGGGCCTCCGCCACCCCTCACCCCTCTCCCCTCTCCGACAAATCGTCCAACCAAATCCCTACCTCTTTTTTTCTTTTCTTTTTCTCTTCTCTTCGTTTGTGTTTCTCTATCCGAGAAACAAGTAAGCGCGACCACCCTCCGTGTTCGACGAGGGAGAATCGAGATGGGAATTGATTGGAAGAAAAAAAGAAAAGAAAAAAATAATAAAAGAAAAAAAAAATCAATTATATCGCTGTGAGGTAAGAAATGTCTCGTCGTTAGGATTATAACAACGCGCTTATCCACTCGTCGCGATATAAACTCCAACATCGCAACGGCAATTATGCGAAAACTTAGTACGTTAGAACTTAGCACGTGAACTTCGCCGTTAGGCGTATTGAAACTAAGTATTTAATTGAATGAAAAGAGCGTCCAATTAAAAGAGAGAGGGAGAACAAGAGAGAGAGAGAGAGAGAGAGAGAGAATGAAAGAAGGAAAGAAACGGTAAAAGAAAAAAGAAAGAAAGAAAGAATAACAAAGAAAAAAGAACGTTCCTTCGAAATTACTTTATAACTATAATCGTGAGTGAACACGCGCAGCGCCCTCTCGAACCGTCGTCCTCTTAAAATAAAAGGGAAAGATACACGGGTAGAAGGGGGCATTCGGTATAGCACGCAATTAACATAAATCCATCCGCCCGGGAGTAAGTAATTACTGTCGCGCGCAATTAGTATTTTTCACGTCTCTCAGGCAGTTTCTTATAACCGTAGGTCGCGTGTTACCCGACCAAGAAGAGAGAAAGTTTCGGCGGGGTTGGTGGAGGTAAAAGGGGCTGATGGCTAGGAGGGCGAGGGGCGAGGGGCGAGGGGTGAGGCGAGACGAAGCTTGTAAAAAATGTTCTTAACGATAATTACTACATTTTTCGGTCGGCGCGTAGTTACGCGCAATAATAACCAACAACATTTCCATGCCAGAATAGTAGGAGATGCTCAAGATCAAACGGAGGACACGGCGATGAATTTTATGCAACGAGACGTGCACCGCCACAATAACCATTACTCCTTGCTTTCTATCTCTCTCTATCTCTTTCTCTTTCACACACACACACACGCGCGCACGCACACACACACACACACACAAACACATACACACTTTATCGCCGTCTCTTTGTTTCTCTCTGTCCTCTTGTTCTCACGCCCTTTAACTGTCTCCTTATAGTCTCCTTTGCAATTTATTTCAACCTGCCTCTGAATGAAACAGTATAAATTAACGTGGAATCTACTAACAATTAACTGGCAAAATATATTACGTTATAAGCGCGGTATCGTTTGTAAAATGCCTCTATCAAAATGGTATCCGTAAACAATTACGTTTTCAACGGTGGAGTGGGGCGGAGGGGAGGGAGAGAGCTTGTAACAATTAAAATGCATTTCGATCGATATCGTTTAAATTAATATAATTAAATGGGGGAGCAAAACCTGGATAGAGAGGAATCGTACAAAAGGAATGGGATCTTAATTTCACTTTTCACGTTCGGACGGACACGTAAAAGAAAGAGGAGGACTTGAAAGAGAAAGAAGAGGAAAAAGAGAGAGAGAGAGAGAGAGAGAGAGAGAGAGAGAGAGAGAGAGAGAGAAATTGACTTAAAAAAATAAGACGGGCACTCTACTTAAGATGATAAGAAGGACGCCAGTATTATTGCACTTTCAAGCGTGTTTGCAGATCGCTCTGGTGCCGCAGCTCTGGTAATTCGCGGTTAGGAGAGAAATTTGTGAGATGCTGTTATCTTCGTTGAATGAGAATGAGAGAAAGAGAGAGAGAGAGAGAAAGAGATAGAGAAGACGAAGAAGATGAGAGCGAGAAAGAGAGAGAGACACACCGCTCATTACAGGCGTACTGCGGTGAAGCGTTTAAAGGCTTTCATGATTACCTCCTCGGTTAGTCGTAAATGAATAATTTAGGAGCAATTTTTCCAGTTTCCTCTCTAAGCTGTAGTAGCACGACGAATATAAGAAGAGGATCGTAAGGAAGATTCGATTAAGCTAACTCGGTAAAAATACTCATTTTATTTCTCGACAACAGCTGATCAGACCTCTTATTTCATATTCAACGCGGAGCCAAAATACGCAGACCCGAGCACTCACGCACTCACGCACATATCTACAACTACACGTACCTTGCCCGACTATGATTATTAATTACCGTGGCACTTGGCGGCCGAATTTAGAGCAAACCGCGCGAATAATACGCACGTTCGTACATTTACATATTCATGTGTCGCGAGAGTTTGGTACATGACGTGGCGATTATGCGACGAATCGTAGACCCATACGTTGCACGAGCAAGCTGCCACGATACACGTGTGCACGTTGACAATTTTCTTCATGGAATTTCTTTAATAAATGCGAATATAAGGAGTGATTGGTAGCGGCGGGGGCCGGAGAGAAAATCGATCGATACGTCATTGCAATCGAAATATCCGATCGATATATTTTATTCGTTACTGTAATAGACAGATCGAAGAATTCGATACGTAGGATTTTTATCTCACCTGCTTTTTTTTTCTTCTTCTTCTTCTTCTTCTTCTTTTCTCTTTTTCCCTTCTCGTCGCGAACGTTCGCGTCTACAACGAAATCTACGATCCGATCCGATCCGATTTCGTAAAAAGAAAAAATCTCGATCGATAGGTCGAAGAGATAGGCTATCTGGATCGTGACTTATATAAACGGTACAGGTCTCATTTGAAATCCGTTCGATTCACGATCGAAAATCGGCGCGGTGGGAAGGGGCGTGTAGGGGAGGGTAAGGGAGGGGAGGGGAGGGGAGGGAATAGGGAGTAGTAGGAAGTAGGGAGTAGGGAGTAAATCGAGCGGCAGGTATTGTGCCTCCGAGGAAAATTAAACGTCAGTGTGGACTCGAGCGTACCGGAAGCTTTCACGCGACAGGATAGCTTTTATGTCAAGCACCGTGGTACACGCATGTACATATGTATGTACGTACGTATCGTAACGTACAGTACAGTACCGTAGAGCGTACCGTAACGTACCGTACGTTGATACGTCGATGACCGGTAACGGTATGGCTTGACAGATGAAAAGAGCCGGGCAGAGCTCGGTTTCTCTGTAACTCGTGAATGAGAAACGGCGTTGTCGAGTACAAAATAATGCCGTAGCCGTTGTTATTATTGTTAAATAGGAAATTCGAATCATTGTTGGAATATCAGAGGAAGAAAACGTGTATATAAATGTTGAAAATACGTACCGTACGTGAACGTGAACGTGAACGTGGAAAAAAAAAAAAGAAAAAAAAAAGAAACGCAACGAAAAAACCTCCGAGACTCTTTCAAGTACGCTCGTTCGAAATGAATTTAATTTGGTATCGTCGAGTAAAGTATCAACGATAAGTCGAATGCTTACGGAATAACATTTAACAGCGTTCAAGCGATTGGCGCGACCTGTCCTCACCCACCCCCACCCACCCACCCGCCACTATCACCTCATTTTTGGGTGAGTAATCGTTAGATCGAGATTATCGGTGATTATTAGAGATTCTATTCGATTCGAGTCTCTTTTATATCCCGAATCGGTGACCGTTCGATAAACCGATTAGGGTACATAGTTGGGATGAAAGATAAAAAGAAGAGAAAAGGATGGAAGAAAAAAATCAAACTCTCGGCCATGGCCAAAAGCTGACTGGTTCAAGTAAGATGTCAAGGAAAATGGAGTTACGTCCTAATTTCCGTTCCGGGGAGAGAGAGAGAATGAGAGAAAGAGAGAGAGAGAGAGAGAGAGAGAGAGAGAAACGAGGAACGGAATTTTTGCAGTGTGTATGTGACGCAGTGCGATGATAGATACTAAATGTCAGAGTTGCGGTACCATCGAGATGCGGGTAGCTCTCTATGTGCACATCGTGTATCAAACTTACTCTCGGATATATGCCAACAGAGGCGTCACGCTCTCGCCAGGCCATATTTATAATTTATGACTATTCCTTTTCATAAATCTTTTGCCGAAAGTTCACTCGGTTCGTTTATACCACATGGATGTGCGATGTTCGACGTTTCGTCCTATAACATTCTCAGCTTATACATTTGAAATGTGAGAGAGAAAATGCGCTATTGATTATTTTTCACTCGTATATATACATACATACATATATACATACATACATATATATATATATATATATACACATATTCGAAGGTAAAACCTTTGTGAGATTATCAGGATTCGATAATCGTTATTACTCGTATAAATCGTTATCAAGGTTGGTCGATTTATTTTCGTATTTAATCGTTAACACGAAAGTGAATATCTGTATGCATACATACACACACACACACATATATATATATATATATATATTTAGTTAATTGCATTGACTTTAACATTAAATTATATTACAGTAATTTAATTATTCAGAAAATTGATAAAACGTATCAATAAAGATTATATATATATATATATATATATATATATATATATATATATATATATATATATATATATATATATTGAACATTACACGCAATGCAATCTGGGCCTCGGGAAGCACTCAATGTCCAACACTCGACAATGCGTATTGTCTTGGCCAAACTTGAATTGTACCATAGCTAATGCAGATTAAACGGCTGCCTTTGTGCATCTAAGGCGAAACGTGTAAGGCACGCCGTTGATACGGGTGGTAGCATTATATGGATAATCTTCTTTGGCTTCATTAAATTTGATAACATCTATTTTAATCGGCCATTAAACTTTCCTTTTGTATCTTCGACGTAAACCATTCCTCCTCCGCCTCCGCTTTCTCCTCCTCCTCTTAGACTTATTCTTCTTATACTCGATTAACATCGAACTCTTTTCAGTACACTAAATGTCCAAGAGAAGATACGTTTTAATATATCCTATATTAACATTACGATGAGTTTACGTTAGAAATTATCATATAAATAATGAACGATAAAATTATTTATAAACGCGAAATTTGACATGTCCGCGTTAATACCCAAAATAAATATGCGTTTCGTTAACACTCGCTTACCCACGTCATTTTATATTACAAAAAAAGGGAGAGATGAAAGGACAAAAATTTTTATCGATTTGGTTATGTTTCGTTCGTTTATCCCAACGTTTCGTTTCTTCTTTTATTTTTTATTCTCTTTTTTTGTTTTTCCTTTTTTGCATACGATTTCCCGGCTTTGCGCGCGAAAATTATTTGTGAAATCGAAATACGACGTACAAGAGTTTATATTCAAAGAAAGGTACACATTCAATTAACACACTTACCGGTTTTCCCCATGACATTCCAAACAGCG
This sequence comes from Dolichovespula saxonica, assembly GCA_911387935.1. Lineage (NCBI taxonomy): Eukaryota > Metazoa > Arthropoda > Insecta > Hymenoptera > Vespidae > Dolichovespula > Dolichovespula saxonica. Next base: position 2,326,876 of record OU427007.1, read on the forward strand.
AAGAGAAGGAGGAGGAGGAGGAGGAGGAGGAAGAAGTGAAAAAAGGAGGGGGAAGGGAGAGAAGGGACAAAAATAAAACGTACATATCGATATGGGTGATGCGCTCGCGCATTTGTGTTTTATACGATTTTCTGACTTTACAACGGATCTCGGCATGAACCGTTTCGCTCGATGGAAACTCTGCTTAAAACCACGTTAATCCGATTAATGTCTACCAGGAGTCATACTATTAAAGCCGATCTCTGCATGATAAGATAAAGCCAGTATATACACGCGGTGTGTTTATATATATACACACATATATATATATATATATATATATATATATATATATATATATATATGTGTATATAATATATTATATATAATCTGTATGTATATATATGGGCTTAATGCCATGGAAATGTTTACAAAGGAACTACTCGTCGATCCGTCCAGAGTTTTGAAGAGTTAATAAATTAAACAGGAAAACTAATCTCCAACGGTATTACAAGCTCGGCTATATATTTATATGTATATATATATATATATTTTTTTTTAATTTTGCCAACGCTTGATCTCTGGCACATTGTCTTTATTAAGAAATATCTCGTATATTAAGATTCATGGTCGGTTGGGGAGGAGGAGGTGGGGGTAACCTCACAACGGGAGGCCTTTCCTATTGCCTCCAAGCATTTTGTATTCTAACTTCACAACCAGGACGTATTAAGCTTTGCAGGATGCAACGAGCGAACGCCGTTTAATATTCGTATGCGGTTTCGAATAAGTGCGGGCGGTAGTGTTCTCGCCATTACACATATAGATGTATATACGTATGTATACATGTATATACATATATGTATATACGCATATATACCAGTTAAATTCGAAGTTTCAATTCGAAACATTAGCATCATTACTTACGTACTGCCAATCGATAAATCTATCATTCATATACTAGACAGCCTGCAAAATTACGACCGTGAAATAATGATTATTATTGAAACTTAATCTACTCGATAATTAAAATTAATTGCTCGATGTATATTCCGTGGTTTCGTTCATTCGTTCGTACGTTCGTTCGTTCGTTCGTAATCACTACGAAGACCATTCGAATATTTAGGAATGATCGAGAAGTTATTAAGCAACTTTCATCGCGAATAATAGCGTTATTGATTTAAAGCTTAACGTACATGCATACGCGCACACACACACACACAAAGAGAGAGAGAAAGAGAGAGGGAGGAAACATTCAAATATTATCGGTGTATGCGACCATTGTATTAATTGCTATTCGATGAAATGATATTATTTAACGTCAACGTTATTACAGCAATAACTGGAAAGTTTAGATTAGCGATTATTTAATATCGTTTCTTTTCAAAAATGTTCAAACGTAAAAAATTACGTTCACGAATCTAACGAGATCACTTAATAGCTTCATTCTCATTCGAGTCCCCTGTGTTTAAAAGTATGGTCTTTATGATATATTCTCTATGTAATCTTTTCTCTACTGTTTTTTTTTTTTTTTTTTTTTATAAAAACTTTGTTATGTCTATTTCCCGGCAAAAATAGCGAAAGAGAAACGTATGTGGAGAGGGGGGGAGGGAAATTAACAATGAATAATACATACCCGTACCTAATCGCACACGTTCCATTCTTAAAAACCTTGCGAATCGCTTTTAATGGTACAATGAGAATTCATTACTGAAAGTTATACGAACACGATGTACAAAATTGTCATACATTATTTTTATCTACATTATGACTGAGAGGTAGGGAGAGGGTAGAAGGAAGGGGGGAACGCGAACGCACAATTAAATTACCCCGACGACGAACAAATAAATATTTCTTTACCCGATGAATATTTAACGCAATCAACGATAACCCCATACGAAATATTAAACATTCACGGAGTTCTTTCGAATCAATTTATTTCATTGATATTGACGCCCATAGAAACATTATAATAGGTACATATAGAATAATAGAAATTTACGGGCCGACGTTGATGATGTTTAAACTTCCTTTTTTATCTTTTTTTTTACGGTTCCCTCGGAGTCATTATTTCATTTAAATTAATTTGATATTTCCGTTTTCGTATAATTTTTCAAAGTAGACAAGCGTTCGAGTTTTACCAACGCAAACGAAACAACAATGAATTGTCTGATTTCAATCAATTTTCAAAATACGCTTTGGCGACGTCAGGGGTGGGAGGGGGAGGGGGAGTTAAAAAAAATGAAAAATTGGTATCTACTTATTCATTTACTCTCTCTCTCTCTCTCTCTCTCTCTCTCTCTTTCTTTATCAACATTCGTAAGAAACAAAATATTCATATAATATAATTATTAATACACACGTAATATTTAATATTTATATAAATAAATATTAAATATTTAATATAAATAAATATGCGATAGAATGTTTAACCTTTCCTTCTCTCTCTCTCTCTCTCTCTCTCTCTCTCTCTCTCTATCTATCTATCTATCTATCTATCTATCTATCTATCTATCTATTTATCTATCTATCTCTCGGTTAAAAACATGATTCCCCGTGATCGAACTGAAAAATCTAATATAATATTCCTAGCTGTTTGAAGGCGGAAACGAGTGGAAAATAGTTTTCCGGTGAGTCCGTCGTTATCGCTCGCCGTCGTATTATCGAGACATGTTCGATTCGATTTCGTACGAAGCGATCTCGAAAATGCGACGGGGTTGATCGTAAAAGCTACGACGTTGCCAGCTACGGAACCTGACCGTTTCTGAAAATATCCAAGTATGGTGGTGATGGCAGGACTATCGATGGGGGTTGGACGACTGTCTCTCAGGGGTTTGGATGAGGTTGGCAACCTGCTGGTGCTGATGTTGGTGATGGTGCTGGTGGTGCTGATACTACTACCGCTGGTACTGCTGCTGGTGCTCCTCGTTGAAGAGGGTAAGAGACCGAGCTACGATGAAATTGCAGATTTATGCGCGGAAGTTCTTCGATCCGCGAGTGAAATGGGGGGAGGGTGGAAGAGGTTAAAGGACGGAGGGGTTGGGGTTTGGGAAGGAGAAGGGTGGACCGACACAAGAGACGAAAGGCGCAAATATTCGAGATAGAGGAGGATACGAGGGGAGGGAGGGGGGTGGTAGGGAGGGTAAGGGTTGGGTTCGAAGTTAACCGTGACTCGCCGTTCATGCGAGTTTCCACCCTCTCCCTCTCCCACTCCCTCCCACCCACCTTATAGTTTGATTTCCATTTGGCGAGCGAATGAATCCTTGTAACGGAGAAAGAAAAAGGGATTCGAGGTGGGGTGTGGAGCGAGGGGGAGGGGAGGGAGGGATTGGGGAGGGGCGTTAGGGTAAGAGAAACGAGAAAAGGGGAAAGGGGGAAAATGGGGATGGAGAAAGAAAGGCGACGCGTCCGCCGGGAATATACGGACGCATTATGAAATGCGGCCGCGAGAAACGGCAGCAGTGCTCTCCGGGGCAAATAAGTTTTCGAGGTCCTAGAATACATCAGGCAACACGTGTCTCGCAAAAAGCCAGGAGTTTCGCGCGCGGCCTAGGCAATAAGTTCATGGAAATATATAGTGTGCCACGGGGGAGGTCGGGGGTAGTATTAAAACTTTTTTATCCCTTAACGTATGAGATAGAGAGCGAGAGAGAGAGAGAGAGCGAGAGAGAGAGAGAAAGAGAGAGAGAGATAGACTCCCATTGGTAACCCTAGAAAGCCTTTCTTCTCCTCCATTCCTGTAGTTTCCTTAATTGCACATAACGTAGTTCTCTCTGGCCGACCATAGCCGACGGTCGATGCTGGTTTGGTACCATTGATATTAATAACGTGCCAACGAGTACCAAAAAGGGGTTGGGATAGTTGAGAGTCGCGTTTTATCGATGAGTTCATGACTCGTGACTTTACGAGACATGAAACTGGATGATGGAACTCGCTGTGTTACATCGGAAAAATCTTGAATATGATATTTGCTTAACGAATTCGAGTCGAAAGAAAGTTTACGTTGGAATAATATTCTTTCACGATTTCGATTAAAAATTTTTAATATCCACGCTATATAAATATATATATATATATATATATATATATATATATATATATTTGCACGTTTTTTTCCTAATTAAATCCTAACGAATGAAAATTTATCTCTCTATATTCCACGTTTCTAGCATTTTACTTTTACCGAATGAACGATTAACCGAGATCCTAGGAGAGAGTTATTACGGCAAATAGCGATGAAGAAAAATTAAGCGAAAGAGAGAGAGAGAGACAAAGATAGAGACAGAGAGAGAGAGAGAGAGAGAGAGAGAGGGAAAGAAATATAAAAAAAAAGTAAGAAAAAGGAAAAATAAAATAGAACTACCGATCGAGGAGATGCGATCGCAAGGGCAATGTTGCTGGTAACACCGAATGAAGAATTATTATATCGCGTGATGGAGGTACTCGCTCTAGCTGTCATTCGACTTAACAACGGAACTACCAACTAACTCCCCCCCTCCCCTGCCCTAACCCTACACCCCCCCCCCCTCGCCCTTACTTGCCTGAGAATATTTTGTCATGCCAGACGCACCTGGCAAAAACGAAGGAATAATTCGCCGGCCTGGCCTAGCCATGGAACCGTCGTTTACATCGACGATTGCGTTGGAACGATTTTTTCTTTTTTTTTTTTTTCTTTTCTCTCTTCATCTCTTTTTTCTTGTTTTCTCCCCCCCCCCCTCCTTCTTCTTCTTCTTCTTCTTCTTCCCAAACACGTTTCATAAAGTATAAATATCTACCTCCTTCCCGATCGTAACGCACGTACAAAAAGAAGAAAAAAAAGAAGAAGAAAAAATCTATAGAGAGAGAGAGAGAGGGGGGGGGAGTCGGGGTAAAAGAGAAACGGGGGTGAAAGAGAAGGGACGAAGAAAAAGAAAAGAAATGGAGTAGAAAAATAAAGGGAGAAAGAAATAAGCGAAAGAGGTAGAGGAGGAGGAGGAAGAGGAGGAGGAGAAGGAGGAGGAGGAGGAGGAAGAAAGAAAGAATAACAAAAAAAAATAAAAGAGAGAAAGAAAAAGAAATAAGAAAGTAATATTTGCGAAAACGAACTTATTCCATAGGCCGGTCGGGCTCCCTTGCCCCTCCCCTCCCCCTCCACCCGCCATAACCGACCGACCGACCGACCGATCGA
>OU427007.1:2337018-2339518 GCA_911387935.1 Dolichovespula saxonica
ATAAAATGAGAGCTGGAAGACGAAGCAAGCACGAAGCATAGGGATGGTTGAACCGGAAGAGGGATGCGGAGGTAAAACCGTTAGCTGTATGGCAATTTCCCTGCGCGCCTCCCTCAATTCCCAAGACTAGTTTCCATCCAACTCCATGCAACGCGCCAGTAATTTGTACCTGACCGTCGCGCCCATTTTCCCTTATCATTTTTTATAACATGGCCGACGCGCTAAAGCAATTCAAAGTGAATAAGAAGATACGAGGGAGTAGCGAGCTTGGACAACTTCCTATATGTAGGTAGATAGGTAGGGCTGGTTGCTTGGTAGGTAGGTAGGTAGGTAGGTAGGGAAGGTAGTAGAAAAAAAAGAGAGAGAGAGAGAGAGAGAGAGAGAGAGAGAGAGAAAGATGGGAAGAAGGAAAAGGAAAAGAAAAAAGGAAAGAACGAAAGAAAACTCAGAGCGACGATGACGTGACCAACGAGAGGAAAACTCGGAGGATGATATCGAGCGTGGTTTTTTAAATTGTTGAATTTTCTTTATTGTTTCTCTATCTCTCTATCTCTATCTCTATCTCTATCTCTATCTTTCTTTTTATTATACTTCCTCTTTCTTCTTTCTCCTTACTCTTTCATTTTCTTTTCGTCAATATGCTTTTGTAATTCCTTTTGATCCGAATCTTTTGCTCACGATGTTTACTGTATCTAAGTGTTTCGCAAGACCTGACTTTACACTGCGGAATCATTTTACGGTTACCTGCTTTAACCGTCATCTTCCTACCGTTGAATTTTTCAAAAGCGTTCAAATGGTGGTATACCTCTTTTTTTTTCCGAGGTCACGCGGATACGAGCTTTTTTTCTCTATCTCACTCTCTCTCTCTCTCTCTCTCTCTCTCTCTCTCTCTCTCTCTCTCTCTCTCTCTCTCTCTCTCTCTCTCTCTCTCTCTACGTGTAGCTCGGAATACTACATATATATATATATATATGTGTGTGTGTGTGTGTGTGTGTGTGTGTGTGTGTGTGTGTAGTATTCCATATATATGGACGACGATTGCCAATCGAGAAACGATTTCGATATTTGGAAATATGATCAAGGCAAAAGGTATTACGATACGCAATAATAATCTAGGTAAAAAGTCGTTGGACCGTACTGACGCTGAACGTGCGCATCTCTGCGTCCGAAACGCCATATTCCTTTTTGGTTTAACGAAAAGAGAATACTCATGGGATAATAGAGAGAGAGAGAGAGAGAGAGAGAGAGAGAGAGAGAGAGAGAGGGAGGAAGAGAGAGAGAGAGAGAAATAAAAATAAATAAAGAAATAAAAAGAAAAAAAGAAAAACAGAGGAGAAAAAAGAAAATATTTGCGTTATCGTATTTTTGTTTCGTTACTGAAACGTAGGTAAAACGCTGACGGTAGGAATTTTCTCCGGTATGTTTGCGATATAAATTAAAATACGGTTTCGGTTAGATATTTGTCAAAGGGGGAAAAAAAGAAAGGGAGAGAGAATGAAAGAGAGTGAGAAAGAGAAAGAGAGAGAGAGAGAGAGAGAGAGAAGAAAAATTATATTTATCTTAATCGTTATTTAATCCCGCATTAGGATAACGTTATTAATCGATACGGAAATGTTAAAGCTCTTTAAAAATTTTAAATATAATAGAGAGAAAGATAGAGAGAAAATGCAAAAAACGATGGAATTGTTATTTTGTTACCACGACACGTTTCGTACTGTACTGTAGTTTTTCTTTCTTTCTCAAATTGGCTCTTCCATTTCTCCCACTTTGTTTCTACTTTATCATGATGAGAACAACGAAATGAGAGAGAGAGAGAGAGAGAGAGAGAGAGAGAGAGAAAGAGAAATACAGAGATATAAAAGAAAAGTAGAAGTTGGCTCGATATGTCTGCCCCTCTCTCTTTCGGTCTACCGAACAGACCATTTCTCTCTCTCAATCTCTTTATCTCTCTCTCTCTCTCTCTCTCTCTCCCTCTCTCTCCCTATCTCGTCGAAAGGTTAATTGATCTGTTATGTGCGTATATCGTATGCCGTAGCTCCTTTCATGGAGTATCTTTATCGAAGCGTACGAAACACGGTGGTCGATAAATTTACAGCTGCGTGCGCCCGAGCAAGTATGCAGTGCGACCTCAATGAAAGGATTCCTCAAAACGACGGCGAAAGAAAAAAAAGAAAAAGGAAATAAAAAAAAAGAGAGAGGGGAGGAAAAAAAAGGGAAAACCTCACGTGAAAAGCCGGCCAAACCAAACCAAACGTGAAGCCAGAATTGCTCGATTAAATTTCACGTGTCTTTATTGAACTTTCATCGATTTTTTCCCAATACGCAGGAAAGAGAAAGAGAGAGAGAGAGAGAGAGAGAGGGGGAGAGAGAGTTTATACTTGTTACGATTTTTGAAAACGATAAACAAAAAGGAAAGAAGAATTCCATTAGGCAATCTATTTAAAAAAAAATATATATAAGTGCATTTTGCGTTTAATCGGATGAAAGAGAAAAAGGAAAT
>OU427007.1:2349518-2367018 GCA_911387935.1 Dolichovespula saxonica
TTCTCTCTTCCACGGTATTTCCTCGCAAAGCCGCTTAAAATCATTAAACGTTTGAACAAGGAAAACGAATTTCGATTTGTACGCTACTCGAATAAAAACGATCACCGTCTAGACCCCCTCCCGCCCGATCACCACCGCCATTACCGAAACCATCAACAACCCAATCATTTATAACATTTTTCCGTGAAAAATAGGAAACACTTTCGATGTTCGAAACGTCGATAATTTCATAAAATATTATCCTCCTCTCAGTACCGTGGTGTACCATATAAAAAAAGAAAGGGAACTTTTGCGATATATGATTCGAATAAATTTCAATAATAATTGAACGCTTGAAATATTTTATTCGTTGGGTAATGGGAGTAAAAGAAGAAAAAAACAACGGCAATAATAGTAATAATAATAATAACAATAATAATAATAATAATAATAATAATAATAATAACAACAACAATAATAATAGTAATAATAAATTTAAAACGTTTACAGATATGGACACCAATAATACGTGATAATATAGGATGGAACAATAATCGTAGTTTCCCCTATTTACCTATCACTTTAAATTCCATTTTATTGTGAAAATCCGTGCCGAACACAATGAACAGGATCCCATAACTATCTCACCTTTCTAATATTTCATGGTACGATCTTAACGCATCGTTTACCCGGAAATTATGAATATATATATACATATATACATGCACATATATATATATATATATATATATATATATATATATATACATATATACATGCACATATATATATATATATATATATATATATATATATATATATACATATATACATGCACATATATATATATATATATATATATATATATATATATATATATATATATATACGATTCGAATGCTCGATAGAAGTTGGACATTCAGCACGATTCAACCACCTAACGATCCTACTTCTCTACGAGCTTATCGAGCCAGATTTATGTTCGCTCGAGCAACGACTTACGGAAATTCGAGTGCATGACGCACATGCAAACGTAACTTTCGAAATACATACGTACGTACATACACGTACCGTACATACACGTACCGTACCATACATATATACATACGTACGATTAGAATCAAGTAGAGTCCTTTGTCTTTCTCTATTTCCATAACGTTTCTTTAAAACTGACCGATCTAATCCCCGTTATTTTTCATTCAAAATTAAAACCACGCGAAACGTTTCGTTTTTTCTTCTTTACACTTCGACGGACGAATGATCTCGTCGATGGGTCATCGGTCTCGGACGAAATCGCGAAGAATAATCGAAGGAAAGAAACGAAAGAAACGAAAGAAAAAGAATAAGAAAAAGAACAAAAAAAATATATATATATATATATATACATACAATTTGAAAGGGGAATACAAGTTGCGCGCTTTCGTGCACGTACAATAAGATTGCATTATACTTTACACGGAACGTCCCTTTTCCTTTTTTCCTATTTTATTTTTCTTTTTTCTTTCATTTTTACATCATCTCTTATACATTATCGTTACCATAATCAAGAATCCGTCCATAAAACGCTTTCCCATTTCGTCGTAGTTAGATAGCGTTGTGAGATACGGGGGGGGAGGGGATTGGTGAGTGGTGAGTTGCAGTTGGCGAGGTTGGAGGGTGGAGGGTGGAGGGAGAAAGGGCATCATCAAGCGTGGCATGGAAAACGACGATAAATTTAGATGAAGCGCATCGAGCGATTGTATTATCTTTCGAGAGATTCCCCTCCTTGCGCCCTCTGTCCCTCCTCCCTCCTCCCATTCCCCTCCTTCTGGCCACCCCTCTCACGGCTCTGGCACATTTAACGGCAACCTCCCATTTTTCCCCTTTTACCTTCGGGACTATGGCTGTAGTCGTCTCTCTTTTACGAAACCGAGAAGAGAGAGAGAGAGAGAGAGAGATAGAGATAGAGAGAAAGAGTGAGAGTGAGTGAGAGAGAACATCTTAACGTAGCAGCTCTCGTGTTCTCTTCATCGGGACGAGGCCGGTGCCAACGAGAGGCTGTGAGTAGTGAAGAGAGAGAGAGAGAGAGAGAGAGAGAGAGAGAGAGAGAGAGAGAGGAGAGGAACGGAAAGGTGAGGCAAGGGGAGTAAAGCGGGTGGAGGTTGGTAGAAGAGAAAAATTTATTTCTATTACTCTCGTCTTTTGCGGGCAAACGAAAAGTTCGGTATAAGATTTATGGGCGGGTGGTCTTTTGTCCGATTTGAAAAACGTCGAGCGACGGGGTTTGGCCTTTCTTAGTTAAAACGTGGACGGAGGAGGAGGATAAAGGGATAACGGGGAAAAGGGGGAAAAAGATGACGAAGAAGAATACGAAGACGAAGAAGACGACGAAGACGACGAGGACGACGAGGAAAGAATGAATGAAAGAAAGGAAGAAATGAAGGAGTAAAAATAAAGAAGCAAAAGAAAAAAAAACGAAAGAACGAACGAAGAAGAAGAAGAAGAAGAAGATGAAGATGAAGAAGAGGAAGAGGAAGAAAAAAAATTAAACGGAGAAATCTTTGAAAGAAAAGATGAAAAAGAGGGGCGGCGCGGGCGAGGGTCGAAGGAAATGGAGAGTGCGAGCGAGAGGGTAGAGAAAGAGGAGAGAAAAAAGAAACGAAAGAGAGAGAGAGAGAGAGAGAGAGAGAGAAATGGGTCGGGGGGAAGGGGAAAGAGGCTCGCGCGAAGACATTGTCCCCCGTCATTCTTTCGGTATCGCACAAAGTAATTATTCCAACGAATGCGCGGAACCACCCTGCTTTTAACCAGACGGCTCGCGCGGTCTGACTTTTAGATTGTCGAGGGTGTGACGTGGGAGGTGGGTTACGGGGGTGGAGTTGGCCGTGAGAGAGGGCAAGGAGAGCGTAGACAGAAAGGTGTATTGGGATGTGTGTGTGAGAGAGAGAGAGAGAGAGAGAGAAAGAGGGGGGGGGAAGGAAACTCCCGACTCGCTCGCGCGCTCCGTTGAATTCCCTTTTCTTCTCAACGTCGGCATTCACGTATCGCGAGTCTCGAGCTTCTAAGCTTTAACACTTTGATCCCTCTCTTTCTCGTTACGACATCTTACCACCACCTTTAACAACGACGACGACGACGACGACGATAGCAACGCCTACTCCACTCTACACCAACAACACCAACAACAACAACAACAACCTTAGATCTCTCCTCATTCTCTCGGCTGGATCGCTCGAGTTTTCTCTTCTCGAGTGCGTCGAGTTGAAGGATCCGTTGTCGTCTTTGTTAAACTCGAAAGTATCTTCTTTTATAACGATATATTCGGGGAGATGCGCAGGGGGAGAGGGGGCGTAGAGAAACGCATAGAAGGGGTAGGTAGTGGTGGTGGTGGTGGTTGCGAGGGTGTCGCTTTAAATAAATTTTGCGTAACAACAGGAAGGTATAACTTTTGTTGAGAGTTCCCGTCGTTTTCTCTTTTCTTTTTTTCTTTTCTTTTCTATGGTTTTTTTTTTCTTTCTTTCTTTCTTTCTTCTTCACCCAAGTAAAAACCGACGGGATATATATATATATATATATATATATATATATATATATATATATATATATATATATATATACGTATATACATAAGTTGACGACGTCTTCTTCGTCTTCTTCTTCGTCCTCGTTCTTCTGAATCATCTTCGTTCTCCTTGCCGAAGTAGAAACGAAGAAAAGGAGTAAGGAATAAAGGAAGGTAGGAAAGAAAAGAAACGGGATAGTGAGGGAGGGAGAGGGGGAGGGAGGGAGTAGGAGGAGGAGGGTGAGGAAACTCGATTGCGAAACTGGAAAGAATATACGAGAGAAAGACGTGCCTACTTGGCGAACCACGAAACGTTTGTGCCACGTTTCGTTTGTATCTTCGGGGCTTGTCGAGGCTTCGAGATCGGCAGAAAATCAGTCTTCCGGAAGATAGATGTGCTCGATCGGACGCGAAACGACGACGGAAACGTCGTCGACTTTCTTCTCATAGATCGACCTCCTCGTCTTCTTCGTCCTCGTCCTCGTCGTACGTCGTACGTCCTCGTCGTACGTCGTACATCGTCGTCGTACGTCGTCAACGTCTTCAAGAATATGAGACGCATACGTATGCGGACACGCATCCTCGTCTTACGACTTTTCTCTGGTTTTATTTTTCTCCTTTTTTTCATCCCCTCTCCTTTTCCCCGCGAAGATGCAGGTTGGATTCCTTGCCGTAGGATCCCTCCCCCCTCCCCCAATCCCCTCCCTCGGGGAATTTCCTACCGACGAACGAGTCATTTTTATCGCGCTATCTCTCTCTCTCTCTCTCTTCTTTACACGCCTCCCTCTCAACTTCGAGTTATGCGTTTCGCACCGTTGAAAACGAGACCTTCCGGAAAATCGCATCTTTTGCTTTTTCCTACCGATACCCCGTCGAGAATCGTAAAGGTAAAATTGCCGCGAGTGAGATCCCACGTTAAAGTAATCCTATTCGGATGCGCGAACGGCTATCGACCATAGAAAATAAAGCTTCGACGTTCGTTATAACCGACATAGTCGATCTGTATACGCACGTGTAAGTACACAAATAACTTCGTTAGAATCCTTTCTGCGGTTTCTACGTCGATCGTTAATTTAACTTCGTGAGGGGAGGTGAGAGAGGGAGATGGGGATGGATAGGGGGAGAGGGGGAGGGGGGATTTACACGCAACGTGTTACATAAGCGAAGTCACCCTCTCAACACCGCGCCGCCGTTCCCGTTCAATTGAAATTTCCTGCAGACGACAGCTCCGAGGATCGCGTCTAATTGACTTGTATAACGTACCATATCTGATTTCGCAAAAGAAATTAATTGCAATTGGGGTGGGGGGAAAGGGAAGGGAGGGGTAGGAGGGAGATAGGCGTATATGCGCCGTGGTACGTTGCGTATACGAATGGGAATATGGAAACTGGCTCGAAACAATGTCTGTGGATTTTATACGATTCTTTTCTCTCTCTCTCTCTCTCTCTCTCTCTCTCTCTCTCTGTTCTCTTTCCCTTTTCCTTTCCTTTTTTTTTCCTTCGTATGGCAATGAAAAAATATCGCAGTAATTAATCGTACGATTAATTAAGCTACCGATTGAGCCCGAAGAAATATCCAATTTCTTGTCGATAACTTTTTCGTATATGATTCCTATCGACATCCATTAAGTCCGTTCTCCCAGAAAACAACAATGGAAGTTTTATCGATGCATTTCCCTGCCCCTCCCCTACCCTCCCCACCCTCTCTCTCTCTCTCTCTCCCCACCCTCATCCCCACCTCCTTTAACGATCGCCCCCACGAAACCTTCCATAAGATTGCACCGTGATATCGTTCCAACTGTCGAAGCTATAAAGCCCGTTCTATTAGCAAAGCATAAAGTTATCGAGCAATACTAAACGCGAACGGATGTACCGTACGACATAGGCGAATAGCGATCTTCCATATTCCCTTATAGTATTCCGAGACGAATTTCTGTCTGGAAACTATAGTAACCACGTTACTTCCGGCTCGTACGATTCTACGACCGATTCGTTCCCCCCCTTTCCTCTCCTCTCCTCTCCTCTCCTCTCCTACCTCCCTCCTCCCCTCCATCAAAACTCCTCTACTTTCCATATGCACATCTAAATTCGAACGCAATCTGTGTGTCCCTTACCACTTTCGTAATTCGTCGTTCAGTTGTACGGTCGTTAGAAAATTCAATCGAAATATAACGATCACGAGTTTCCTCGTAACGATCGAAATGAATTCGTACGTCCGTTGATTTCGAATTCCGAAAGAACAAAAAGAAAAAAAAAACAAAAGGAAAAACCGAGAAACAAGAAAAGAAGAAGAAGAAGAAGAAGCAAAGAAACGAAAAGAAAGTCGAAAGTTTAAAAATACGTCGCGTTCGTTCATCGATCGAGACGATTAAAGTGCCATTATCAACGATCTTATATCTGTGATAGTATCGTTGAACAAATAAATTAATACAGTTATCGTTTTATCGTATCTGATAGATAATAAATTAATTGTTCTTTATTTTTTATGCTTTCTTTTTAACGAAAGAAAGATACGTTCTATTTATCGTATGAGAGAGAGAGAGAGAGAGTAGGGGAGAAGGACAGAGAGATAGAGAGAGATAGAGATAAAGAGACGATCCTATGAAAATGCTGTGTAAAAGTACCGAACTTCCGGTCGATATACGCCTCGTGGCAATCCTCGAATGCATATACGGCCGAGAGTGTGTACGCCAGGCTGCACGATCGCCATCGCTGTAACATTTAGCCGGAATTACGTGCACAAGATTACGCCGGTGATTTTCTGGCAAAGGGACAATCGTGGGGTATCCTTGCATTACCGCAAATCGCGTTACTTTTTATGGCCTAGCCAAGAAAATTCTTAAAACGTTTCACGAGTATAACCAATTTATTCGCCAATGACCACGTTTAGACCGAACCACTTTAACGAATCGTAATTATCATATTGTAAAGGATTAAAAATATTTATCGTCATTATTACGATCGTGGGATATTAACGACCGTTTTTTTCCTTTTCTTTTTTTTTTCTTGCTTTCTTTTTTTTTCCAATCAATACTAAACTACGATTTACCGCGATCGACAAACAAAGCCACCGACGAACGTGGATCGTTTCTTTAATGAACGAAGTTGAAAAAGAAAAATAAAAAAAAAATATTTATATATATATAAACGAAAAGAATAAAAACAAAACAAAAATTAATAAGGCAATCTCGGCTACATAATAACGTGTTCACTCGCCAACGACTAATTTCTTTTATGAGCGCACAGAAACAGGGGAGATGTATATATGTACATGCAAATATGTATATGTATAATATACATATACATATACATGAATAATTCTAACAAAAGAAACTAGAAAGAAAGCGCAAAACTATCATGCTAAGGAGAGAAAATGTAAGCTGTTAACTCGAAAAAGATAACGTGCCCCGAGGTAAAGCTCTATGTAGATGTTATTAACCGATAACGTCTTAGTCGTTCAAATAATGCCTACGAGGACTTCCTCCTATAACTAGTTTTAGATAACGCTTTAAGAAATACTGACGTATTCCCACACTTGCTATTCGTTCCCTCAATTTTCTTTCTTTTTCCTTTTTCTTTCTTTTTTTCTTTCTTTTTAACTCATTTTAAGTATTTTTACTTTCTTTTTTTTCTTCTCTCTTTTTCTTCGAAGCGTATCAACCTTCGTACTCTCTCTCTCTCTCTCTATCTCTCTCTCTCTCTCTCTCACTCTCTTTATATCTATGTCTAGTCATTCAAAAGACTACTCCAATAATAATTTTTGTTGAACTTCGCGTAGGATTACAGTAAACGATTAGAGAACGGGTACGAAGCGGATTCTCCCGTCGGAAAATAAAAAGGCAGAAAGGAGTCCGATATTAAAAGTGAAGGAAAGAAAGAACGAAAGAAAGAGATAGAGAGAGAGAGAGAGAAAGAAGAAAGTGTGTGTGTGTGTGTGTGTGTGTTTGTGTGTGTATGCTCGTGCCCGTAAGGGCGTCCAGGGACGGGAAAGCACGTCGTTATACGACTCTCGCAGTGATTACGTGCGGAAGGTCTGTGCAGGCTTGTATAACGAGCAATGACGATTCTCGGCTACCGAAAGTTCAAGCTGCGTCGCGTTTCTAGTCTGGCGCTTTACTCTCTGGGAAAAAAAAAAGAAAAAAGAAAGCAGAAAGAAAAAAAGAAAAAGAAAAAGAAAAAGAAAAAAAAAAAGAGAAAAATTGCAGCACGTACGATTAAATAATTAACGAGTTTCCAAGTGGGACCGAGCCTCTCTCTCTCTCTCTCTCTCTCTCTCTCTCTCTCTCTCTCTCTCTCTCTCTCCCTTTATTTTTTCTTCCCCCTCCATCTTTCTCGAGCTGGCGGGTACGCCACTCACTCACTTCACCACTCCATCGTCGGATCTTTGCACGACCGACGGCGAGAGTTTCTAGAGTTGGTACCGCGCAAAAGAGTTTCTCCTCTCCCTCCCCTCACCCTCATCCTCACCCTCACCCCGCTCCAGCCATAAAAATTTCATTCCCATACCGTTGACCGTGTCGCGCCATGAGCTGCGTGTCGTTACCGATGACGATCCAAACGCTGCTAACCCCCGTTCTCGTCGCCACCGGCAAAAACGATCCAACTGCGTCGACGTTGATGTTGTCCACCCCTTACCCCTTACCTCCCCTTCCACCGTCATTACCCCCGTTTCCTCGTTTACCATTCTCCATCCCGCACCTCCCCATCCCCCGACCACCATGCTTTATCTTAATAAGTCCACCGTTAAAGTAACGGGCCGACTCGAATCGCTTGATTGTAAGATAACCACAGACACAAATACCCCATCAACCAATGGCCGATTCATAAAATTTAAATCGAGTTATCGTTTTGAAAAATGGGACCATACGTTGCTCTCTCTCTCTCTCTCTCTCTCTCTCTCTCTCTCTCTCTCTCTCTCCCTACTGGGCCCTCTTTTTTTTCTTTCTTCTCTTTTCTTTTTTTTTTTCTTTTATACCTCTAACTCTCTAACGACGCCGTTGGCTAACTAAACAGTCTGACTTACTAGATATACCCTCTAAGGTCACCTTCGTCAGACTTTTTCTCTCTTTAATTAACGAAGTGTAATTATACGCTCGTAATTGTACGACTTTCTTTCGTTTTTAACGAAATTAAATCCAGGTTGGAACAATACCTCGAGAAATTCTTCCAACCGGTACGACGGGTTAACATGTAAAAAAAAAAAAAGAAAAATGAAACAAAAAAGAAAAAGAAAAAAGAACGAAAAAAAAAAGGAAAAGAAAAAGAAACCTATTCCTGTAACTACACTAACTTTCGTTGCATTTAAGAAAAAAAAAAGAAAAAAAGAAAAACGAAAGAAAAATTCTACAAGCGCCGACGCGCTTTAACGCCGCGAAGATTTAATAAAGGTCTTATAAGAATAATAATAATAATAATAATAATAATAATAATAATAATAATAATAATAATAATAATAATGATAATAATAAAAATAATAATAATAATGATAATAATTATACCGACGGGGAAATAATTCGTTATCTCGAAAGCATCGAAACGAAAACGAGAACGAGTTGATGAACGACGTTCTAAAGAACGTTCGATACGCGGTATTAATTATTAATGAATTAACCTTATCTCCATCGTTTCATGAAAAATGTTCAATCGATTAATTATCACTTATTATATACGTATATATATATATATATATATATATATATATATCCTTTCGATTCAATAACGTTTTCTATTGGTTTCGATGACCGCGATATGAGATCGTACAAATTTTATTCGCTTATCGAAAGAATAATTTAATTGGTGGTTTAATTTGAATTTAACATCGAGCACACGAGTTATCGTACAACGTCGGGTAAGATCTCAAAAGAACGTGTTCGATAGACGTTGGTAAAATTTTTCAAACGCATTATTCATTCCATCGACGATATTCGCGAGATAAAGTCCGAAATAATCTAATCAATATCGTTCTCATTTCTTTCCCCTCCCTTTTATTTATTTCTTTTTTCTTATTCTTCTTCTCTCTCTCTCTCTCTCTCTCTTTCTCTCTCTCTCTCTCCCTCTCTCTTGGTTACTTCCCTTCTCTCAATTTTCCTTTCGCTTCATTTCCTTTTCTTTTCTTTTTTTTTATCTTTCGTTACCAAGAGACCAACGGAGAAATCATATCGCGAACGAAGATAATGGTGATATTCAAATAAGGAAAACACAATTGTTTACGCGACGAGTTGAGTATACAAAGGGGATTATAAGACGATTATCACGAATTTTCAAGTTTCCTCGCTCTTTCGTCCCGATAACAATCCCATTGAATTTGTATGCACTTAATACGATTCCCTCCTTTAGCTTTTATCATAGATCGCGGATAAGAAATTAAAAGGCTTTAATGCACGATCAAAGATCCAACGATTTTTCCGCTTGGAAGAAGAACTTCCGAATGATTTTTATTTCCTTTTTTCTTTTTCTTTTTTCTTTTTTCTTTTTTTTTCTTGAGATGAGGATTGAAATGTATGAAATTTATATCACACGAGCGCTCTCTCTTCCTCTCGTTCCATTTTAAAATTCAAGCCGTCTATATAAAAGGGTCGAGCTAATTTAAGAATTCCACGTCTTAACGGAGGGGAAAGAGGGGGGTGGCGGGAAGTGGGGGGGGGTGGAGGGGCTCGGTCGAAGTAGTTTCCAGATGAATAGCAAATCGGTGTAAGAAAGAGCTATTTTCATGGGAACGTATTTTCATTGGATTGCTAACGACGAGCGAACAAGAATCCGTGAGTGGGTACTCGTGCGAGCTAAGTATCGCGACGAATTACTCCACTCGCTTTTTACCAAGCCGCCGAGTTACCTCGTACCTCACGTAATACAGAGACGAGCGTTTACCAACTTAAAGGAGGAATTTAAAAAAAAAGAAAAAAGAAAAAAAAAAAAGGAAAAAAAAAAAGAAAAAAAGAAAGGTGCCTTCCCCCTGGTTTCTTGCTCAATTAAATTTGATGCGACTGCTTGAAAAATAAAAGTGGCGACCGAAAGAAGAAAATGAAAACGACAACAACAAAATACATACATATACATACACACACACACACATATATATATACACGCACATTTAATGAGAGAACGATAATAATCCAAATACGATTTAATTCGATTAAAAAAAAAAAAAAGGGAACAACAACAAACAAAAAATGATAGAGAAAAGAAATGAGTAATAATATTTCATCGAAACGAAATTCAATCGATACGCGATAATTTCGATAAGGGGTTTAGGATAATGGGTAGAGGAATGGAGGGTGAGAGGAGATATTCAGAGTCGAGTTCTTCAACTTCTGTCAATAACCTTCCGTAAATATTCAAAGGTTCATTCGATCTGTGTAGAGGGGGGTTACATTCTCAAGTTTTAACCGCGAGCAACTGGCATCATATTACTTCCGCCTGATGCGAATTCAAACAAAAGTGCGACCTGCCTTTCCCTTGAATATTCATGAATGGACCGTAAAATGGCGACTGTCAAGAGGGAAAGAGATATGCGTTCCCTGTCGCGCGAGTACTACGCGATTTACAAAAGCTTTCAACTCGAATATTCGCGACGCGACGTCCGACTCGTTTCTTCGTAAGGAAGGATTGGAGAAAGGAAAAACGAACGGAAGAAAAATTTCGTTGGACGACGAAGAAAAAGGCAAATGAGTTTTCTGATCTTAAAATTGACTTTTTGATTGACGACTACGAGAACAGTGACGATGGTCCCTATCACGTCCCGTTGAAATATTATATGAAATCTTCACGAAGGATTCGTAAAGAAACCGTGTTATTCGAAGGTACTCCGAGGACTTTGTTTTTTCTGTTTATCTGTCTACTTTTTATTCTTTCTCTCTCTTTCTCTCTCTTTCTCTCTCTCTCTCTCTCTCGGTCTCTTTCTCTGTCTCTCTGTCAATTCAAACAACAGGAATTCCACGGGGAAGGGAATCCTTAAGGAGCTCAAAGAAATAAATGAACGTGTTCCATGAACGCTTCGAACGATTATTTGCCACGTTACGGAATTCGAGATGGAATAAACAACGGCCTTAATGAAGAAATAGAAATCTATGGGGGTCTCTAGACGGGGATGGCAGGGTTTCGTGGTTTGGAAAAGGGCGAATAGGGAGATGCGGGAGTCAACTCTGTAACGTCGATAACGCGCAACATAGCAAAAGGATTCTCCGTTGGATCGTTCTTTGTCCCTCTCCTCCTCCTCCTCCTCCTCCTCCCCTCCCCTCATTTTTTCCTTTTTTTTTGTTTTTTTTTTGTGTTCCCTGCCAGTAAACATTTACAGTTCCAGCGCAGTAAATATTATTTCGCCGGGCGTCGCGAAACCCTCTCGCTTCCCCCAACGCGATTCGTTCTCTCTCTCTCTCTCTCTCTCTCTCTCTCTCTCTCTCTCTCTCTCTCTCTCTCTCTCTTTCATTGTCCGCGGTTAAGTGATACTGCTAAATATGTATAAGCCGCGAACACACATAGAACATTAAACGCGTGCGTGTATCCATGCTCAGGTTATACGTTCGTACGTGTGTAACGCTTATGCACGAGTAGGATATATCCTAAACTTAGTCGACGGTTTTCCCATAGGAGTTTAGTATTCCGGATAAATAAAGACTCACTCTCCTACGGTTTGTCTCTCTTTATTTTTTCTTTTTTTATTGTTTCTTTTTTTTTTTTGTATTCTTTTTTTTCGTTTTTCCATTGCGTTTTTAAACTCGAACCGAGTATAGCTTTCTCGTGAGCTTTAGAAGAAAAGTATTACCCTCCGTGAATACGTATACATACATCTGTGTGTGTGTGTGTGTGTGTGTGTGTGTGTGTATGTGTTATAATGGAAAATTGATTAATTAATTAGAAAACGGTGTAGTTGGATTATCGTTTAATTATCTAAATTTCTCTACGAAAGAAATATTTTCGATAGACGGAAGATAATTTATCAAATGATCAACACTAGTCAACACGTATATATATATATATATATATATATAAATATATGTATATATGTATGTATATACATGTATATATATCGCCATAGTAAAGTTCCTTGAAACTGCAGAGTGTCTCGTGTAAATGGTATCGTCGATGGTAAGGGTCGATACTTGTCAGGCAGTCTGACCGTAAGACCCCTAGACTACTTAATATTCATGACGAGTATCGCTATATATAATGTGTCAATTCTGAGATACCCTCTACATAAACTATCAATATACATTTGCACGAACATAGGTATTCACGCTTGGGGATTGCATTGGCATAGTTCTCACTCTCTCTCTCTCTCTCTCACTCTATATATATATATATGTGTGTGTGTGTAAACTGATCCTTTGTTGTATTTCTAGAACAAAGAGAAAATCACAGACATAGAGAGAGAGAGAGAGAGAGAAAGAGATAAATGAAATACGAAGGAAAATTATTTGTTACTGCAGATAGATGGACGATTATGCGATACAAAAGTAATATATTCTTTCTACTTATTACGATATAAATATTCATGATATTTATTTTTCTTTTTTTTTTTTTTTTTTTTCAACAAAATTTACAATAAAAATACATTTGAATACCTTTTCTTGAACCTCCCTCGGATATTTTTCACGAACGATACGGCTACATTCTTTTTCTATTTTCACCCAAGCTTTTATTCTCCATTTCTTTATTTTCCTTTCTTCCTTTACTTCCTCATTTTCCTTAGGGACCTCTTTCTTTCTCTCTCTCTCTCTCTCTCTCTCTCTCTCTCTCTGTCTGTACAGTTGTCTTCTTCCAAAAAAAAAAATAAATAAAAATAAAAAAAAGATACAAAAGAAAGAAATAAAAAGAAAAGCTCGCGTACCATACCTTCATGCCCCCCGGTATATTTTTCTCTATTGCCCTTGTTCCTCCTATTCGTATCTCGATAAAAAGGTAGGCCAAACGAAGCCGCACTAAAGGGAACGTTTACAACGCTCGTATAAGCTCGTCGTAGGTACGTGCACTCCTATCCGATGATAGCCGTTTAAAACGAAAGTGTTCTGAAATACAGAGCGTGCCTAGGAATTCACCTTTCCAATGGGTTAGGTTAAAAGCCGTAATCATAGCTACCACACGGCATAACTCGTGAAAAGTCGTAACGGGGCAATGAAATATTCGATTCGTGATCGGGGGGAGGGAGGGAGGGAGGGAGGGAGGGAGGGAGGGAGGGCATATATTGCCTGTACGTAAGCGAAGGAGGTATAGGAAAGAAAATCGTTCGAAGAGAAAACCAAAAAAAAAAAAAGGAAGAAAGAAAGAAAGAAATTAAAGAGGGATACCTTGTAATGATTCGACGAAATTCGATTTTGAATTTGAAAGGACGGCGTAATTTTTTGCCGAGCCCCTTCTCTCAGACGTATATACTTTTCTTTCTTCTTGTTTTTCATTTTTTTGATTTTTTCATTTATTTTCTTCTTCTTCTTCTTCTTCTTCTTCTTCTTCATCATCGGCTCCTTCACTCGATCGAATACGAGTATACCTTTAAAAAAGAGAGAGAGAGAGAGAGAGAGAGAGAGAGAATAAAAAAGAGAGAGAGAGAGAGAGAGAAAAAGTATCAACGAAAATAAAATACACTTTATATGTGTAGGTTTATATGTATTTATGTATGTACCAAGAAAGTCTTCTATAAAGTTGCATCGCACTTGGGACATGTTCTCGCTCGCATAGGTTCTCGCCGCCACCCTCTCCCTACCCCCCCCCCCCTCCCTCCCCCTTAACTCACCCCCGATATACACGCGTAACCAAGCCGCGTGACCACCTTTCGAAAGCACGTCGAATTCGATTATAGAACGGAGTTTGCTCTGGCCCCCGCCACCGACGCACACACTCTCCTTCTTCACGTCGTGTCTCGAGGAATCGATAGTGAACGATAGCCCTTTTTTTTCCTCTCCTCGCCATCGATTTTCGTACTTTTTATTCTAACGCGCCGCAAACTCCTCCACCCCCTTCCCCTCCCACACACACCCCCCAAAAAAAAAAACCCTGAAATTCTGTCCGACCGTCGGAGAGGGTTTGATGTAAGACTCGACGGACGTAACGCGATCTTATATTTTTCCGAAGGAAGAAGAAAGTGGACGGGAGAGAAAACGATAGGAGAGATAAAAAAATCTCAACTCGATCGTTAAGGTTGAAGATCGTTGTCGCGCGCGAATACACACTGGAATACGAAAAAAATTTGTATTTGTATTTGGAATAGAAAAAGAATTTTCCTACGCTTTGGAGAATTTACCTTTCTCACTGCGAATAAGGGTGAAGCCTTATTTCTGCGGGGTTTTAAAAAAAGGGTCACGTCGATAATACAATCTAACTTATCTTATTTAAACCATCGCGTATATAGTATCGATTAATATATATGTATATATATATATACACACGCGTGCATACATGTATATATTATTTGTACAATTTCTAGAAATTAATACGACTTTTAATAATATCGTATGGTATGAATGTTAAAGAACAAAAGAGAAAAAGAAAGAGAGAGAGAGAGAGAGAGAGAGAGAGAGAAATACGTGAGATGATTTTCAATAATAAAATTATTTATCTTATTTAATTAAGATCAAGCTTATTTCGCTTAAATTAAAATTCTTCCGTGATTTCAAAGAAGGAAATGAACAACAAAATAAAAAAAAAAAAGAAAAAAAAAAAAAGGAAAGTAATAAAAATAATTAATTTGTACGATAATATCTCGCTATAATCGTATACCATCCTAAATTATTTCATTTCCATCATTATATTCCCTCGTAAGACATTACCTGAAAGATTCAACATCGAACGAAATTTTCTCCCTGAGTAAATCGCACGGGCAAAGCCAATTTGCAGATGTTAAAAAAGAAAAAAAGAAGAGGAAAAAAGAGGGAGAGAGAGAGAGAGAGAGAGAGAGAGGGAGAGAGGGAGAGAGGGAAAATTTTTATCATGAATTCTTCGTAATATCGAACTTTCAACGAAAACGTTGACCTGATTAAGTAAGAATCGAACAATTTTATTTCTACGTCGCACGGGGCGAAGGAATTAGGAAGAGAGTGAGAAGGAAAGAGAAAGGAGGAAAAGGAAAAAAAATAAGAGAGAGAGAGAGAGAGAGAGAGAGAGAAAAAAAAGAAAAAAGAAAATATCCAAGTATAAAAAACGTTTATGAATTTACAACGATAGCCAACCAGTTACCGGTTTATTCGCAATGCAACCCGTAGCATAGAATAGCATAGAATAGCATCGGATCGCATCGCATCGCTAGAAAAATAGTATTTACGTAGTAGATAGGGTAATAGAGGGATCTACCTCTTCTTCTCGTGAACCCAACGCGAAGCAGAACAATAGATGCTTCGTCATCGCCCAATGGAAATTCTGCTTGAGGGATAGGGGACTCGAACATTTTATATAATCCGACGAGAGCGAGAACTTCCAACGGCAAGCGTTCTGGTATCCGTTTTACGTCCGGCTAGTGTTGGATAGAAAAAAGGTTCTCTTTCTCTTTAAAAGTAGAAGGACGGACGGAGACAGAAAGAGAGAGAGAGAGAGAGAGAGAGAGAGAATGGGGGAGGGAGAGGAGAAGAGAAAATGGAAGCGACTCTTCTGTTGGCCGGCAGGCAGGCATGGAGGAAACAAATGGAAAAAGGTAGAATAATATAATATTTTACTTTTTACTCAGCTCCCGTTCGTAAAAGTTGCGCAACTACAGAACAATCTGACGAATTTTTCTTCCACTCTTTCTCTTTTCCCCTATTTCTTTTCTTTTCCTTTTCCTTTTCTTTTCTTTCTCTTTTTTTTCTTTTTATATATATATATATATATATATATATATATATATATTTCTTTTTTATTATTTTCTCTTCTCTTTTTATTCCTTTTTGTTTTGCTCGTTCCTTCTCCGATCGGACCAAGTTTGACGTAGTGTAAAAGGTGAAAGAGAGTAAGAGAGAGAGAGAGAGAGAAAGAGAGAGAGAGAGAAAGGGAAAAAAAATAAAAAGAAAGAGAGAGCTTCGTCAATGGCAAATGTTCGTCAAAACGAACGAGGAAAATGAAAAGTTACGCGGGGATAAGACCAGCTTCTAACGCAAAAAAGAGAGAGAGAGAGAGAGAGAGAGAGAGAGAGATAGAGAGAGAGAGGAAAAAAAAGAAAAAAAAACGAAGAAGAAGAAGGAAAGAGAGAGAGAGAGAGAGAGAGAAAAAGCTTCTCTATGAATATGGAATCGCGGACTATACGATGTGTTCGAAAAACGTACATACACGCCCGCGCGCATACCTACTCTAGCTCGCGATTTTTTACCCTTAAAGTTCAAAAAAGCGAACGCGTGCATACGTTCCTATCGTCGACTCCGAGTGCAATGCCTTTGATGGAGTGGAGTTTGGAACTTTTACAATGATCGGAAACTGGGCGCTCGAGTTTGCTTTTTTTTTTCTCTCGTTTCTTTTTTTTTTTTTTTGGTTTTGTTTTGTGTTTTTTTTCTTCTCTCCTTTTCTCCCCTGCTACCATCCCCCCACTCCACCCCCTCGAAATTGACGTATTTGTCATTTCGAACGCTGTGAAACTGAGAAACATTTTCCAATATATATATATATATATACACACAATATATTTCAAGTTACCTTCCGATTCGTCAAGCTTCGAGTTTGCGTTGACTGTTGGCGAGTTAGAGAGTAGGAGAAGGAGGGGTGGGGACGTGCGGAGAGGGACGAAAAAGAAATAAAATACGAAACAAGAATCAAAATGAAAGCAAAAAGGGGGAAATAAATAGGGACATAAGGATGGTATGGAAAAATTAAAAGAAAAAAATTGAAAAAATTAAAAAAAGAGAGAAAATACAACGAAGTAAAAATATTTAATTATTTATTCGTTAACGTTGGCAGATAACGTAAACGCGATTTCTCCAAGTTATAATAATTCAGGAAGCGCTTAATTGTACACCGTTATATCCGGCAGACGGTTTTTCATTAAAAGGATACGGGGGAAAGAGAGAGAGAGAGAGAGAGAGAGAGAGAG
>OU427007.1:2377018-2469518 GCA_911387935.1 Dolichovespula saxonica
TTTTCTATTTCATAAATCCTACCTGGAGAGACTATCTCTCTCTCTCTCTCTCTCTCTCTCTCTCTCTCTCTCTCTCTCTCTCTCTCTCTCTCTCTCTCTCTCTCTCTCTCTCTCTCTATCTATCTATCTATCTATCTATCTATCTATCTATCTATCTATCTTTTTCGAAAGAATCAAAAAGATGAATTGGGAAGGATCGACGTACCCAATTCGACGTAACTCTTGAAAACAATGGCCAACTTGATTTACCGTTGAAAGATTCGTTAGGTTTTCTTTTTCGTTTCCTTTTTCTTTTTCCTTTTTTTTCTTTTTTCTTTCGCGTGCCATCATCGGCCTCCCCTAAACGGCAATGCAGCAGCAGCAGTAGCAGGAACGTCGAAGGCGATGCGCTCCTTCATTCGCAAGTACCTTCTTTTTCTATCCAATTAACGATTGACCGCAACAGCCAAGAGCACGGACGGTGCCAAGAGTACGAGGAATGGCCCGGAGCGTTCGAGAAAAGTAATGAGAATTAAAGACTAATTGCGAGAGAGTCGACCTCGGAATTCCACCGTCTAAATGACTCCTTTTCTAATGATTTTTATTTTTCGACCGGCTCGACCGTCTGCTCCCATTCTTACCCTTTTTTATTTATTTATTTATTTTCTTGTTTTAATTCAACCTTCTTCCAGTTTCTTCGATGTTACGAACGATACGTTTATATACGGGAAAGTATTAATCATCGTAATGATTCATTGCGCGAAATCGAACGCGCATAAACGGCGGCTAAAATTAATTACAGGTTATAGACAGATAAACCAATGTAATCCAACGACACGGGCAATCGATACCAACGTAAACCACGACCAGGATCAAGCCAATTAATCGACACTTATACCTACTTAATCCCCGTTTTATGCGAGCGATCCATAAGATGGATCGACGTAAATGTATCCGTCTTAACCATAAAGGGACAATTAATCGAAGATAAATCCGCATTGGTAGGTAAGTAGTTAGATATATATATATATATATATATATATATATATATATATATATATCGCAATTGCATTGTTCTCGTAAGAAATTTCAACCGAGAGATATCCGATAGGGAATAACAATCTAATACAGAAACTTGTAAGTTAACCTACTAAAAAGGTAAAACGAAGCTGGTACGTGTATATATATATATATATATATATATATATATATATATATATATATGTACATACACACATATATATATACACGTATCTGTGCCGAGTTAAGTTCTTAACCGCACTAAACCGAGTTTGCCCAAGAAGAAGAACCATCCGTTTCCGTGATTATCGAATAAAAATGTCGGACTTATAGCCGACGCTTACGACCAAGCGGGAATTAATTAACGACCTTTACGTTTCCAAACGTGTAAAACAGTTATTCCTGCAACACTACCGACGAACCGTGACCTTCCCGTTATATATATATATATATATATATATATATATATATATATATATATATATACTAACGTACCGTACGTACCTACCAGCACAAACACACACACACACACATATACTAACGCATATTATAGGTATACGTACGAAATACGCGAGGCAGACCTTTTCCTTAGCCACGTAATATAAGCGGCTCGAGTTATCGAAGTTGTTACCTAATTTCAACCTAGACTCTACGCGTTACAGCTGCGTCGGATCAGTTACCACCGGCCTTTGCTATACCTCAGCCAGCCAGCCGGCCCATCGTCTAGTTACATACATATATACATACATACAATACATACATACATACAATACATACATACATACATACAATACATACATACATACATACAATACAATACATACAATACAATACATACATACCTCGCGCGATCCCATGGAGTGCTGCGATATAAATTTCGCTTTAGACCGTTATAAAGTAGACTCCGTGGTTACTTCGTTATCACGCCAAGATTGCACACCCTATGCGTCCAAGCCTGCCTGTCTGCCTGTCTCTTTTTTTTCATCTTCTCTCCCTCTCTCTCCCACTCTCTCTCTCTCTCTGCTTCCTTTTCTTTACTTTTTTCTTTCTCTCTTTTTCTCTTATTTTTTTTCTCTCACTCTCTCTCTTTCTTTCTCCTTCTTTTTATTTTTCATCATCATCGCTCTCGCTTTCCCACCCATTCCTCCTCCTCCGCACCTTCCATTCCCTACCTCCTACCCCCCCTCTCTCTCTCTCTCTCTCTTCTCTCTCTTCTCTCTCGCTCTTTATCGCTATATCCATCTCCTATCTCTTTCCATCTGCTTGCTTTTGATCTTTCTCTGTTTCTTCGCTTTCTATTTTATTATCCTCCGTGCAAAGGTCGTTTTATAATACACCCTGCTAACACACCACCGTTAGAACGATGTAATTCTCTTTCTCTCTCTCTCTCTCTCTCTCTCTCTCTCTCCCTCTATCTCTGTCTCTACATATCTATATCTATCTCCTTCTTTTGCCTCACACTCGTATGTGGGGCGGGGAATGAGGGAGGGTGGGTAGGGTAGGAAAAACTTATAAAAATGCATGTAGCAGATAATTCAAAGAGTTGAGAGGCAATTTTGCGTGGCGAGCCATTTCGCAGAATCTTTTTTATCGATCGAACGTACCAGAGAGTCGGTTCTACGATTCTCATTACCGTCGAGCTAAACTCCTCCGCTGCTGATCATCGTCTTTCTCCTCTTCCTATCTTTCTCACTCACTCACTCACTCACTCGCTCGCTCACTCGCTCGCTATTTCTCTTTCTCTCTCTCTCTCTCTCGTTCTCACTCGTACGATATTACAACGCGCAAGGAACGTAGAACATAGCGAGCTGTAGGAGAACGACGGCTTTCCCCCCCACATTAATTAGGGGAAAACACGAGACCAAACCGCGCGACATTCTCGGCTTTTCCGGCTTTGTTGAGCGATGATCACGGCGAACATCCTCGCGGCCCGAGGCGTCAACCGCAAGAAACGTCTTGCCACTTCGCTTCACCTCAGCTTTCCTTCTTCTGTGACCGACAGCGAAGAGACGTGCATGAAGGTGAAAAAGAGAAATAGAAATGTATATATATATATATATATATATATATATATATATATATATATATATATATATATATATAGAGAGAGAGAGAGAGATATATATATAGAACAATAACAAGCGAGTACAACGATTCATTTCAGTGCCCGTACATTTGAAAATGTACAAATGGATAGAAATGCGTCATCGTTGTTGATGATTATTATTAAATTTTGTCAAATCGAAAATCGACCAATCCGATAACAAATTTATCACCGAGTACCCAATGGTAATAACAACGACAACAACAACAGTAGCAGCTGCGGCTGCAGCTCCAGCTGCAACGACAACGACAACGACAACGACAACAACAACAACGACGACTATGACGTTGGAACGAAATTGCACGGTGAAATTGGTCGAGTATATAATGTAATAAAAGTACACCACCACCCGACCCTTTGCATCTCGTTAAAACGGTCGATACGGCATGACAAATATAACGTTTCTCTTGTCAGCACTCCGGTGCTTGACTCGCTTAATATTTCACCGCATTTATTGAGATCCGTCCGTTTAACGCGATTATTCGTTAATGTTAAAGCTTTCAAACCTAATTCCAAACGGAAATCGTATTCGATGAAAGAGTGAACCGGAGCGGAGCGGCGGGGGGGGGGGAAGTGCGGGAAGCGGAGAAAAAGAAGGATAAAGAAAACGGTGCTACGTTGTTGAATTTTTCAATCGACATTTTTTCTTCTTCTTATTCTTCTTCTTCTTCTTCTTTTTGCTGTTATTCGATACGAACGACGATCGAGGAGTCAACGTCGGCTTAGTAAAAATTTATAAAATTAATAAATAAGAGACATTTACTCGCGTATCTACACACGCACGCACACACACACACACACACACACATATATGTATGTACCTTCCTCGTTACGACATTTATAAAAAGTACAAATTATTTACAAAGTATTCGTAACAGCGTTAGATACATGCTTTTAGGTTTTGGTATTTATCTCGCCAAGCTCCTTTTTTCCCTTTTCCCTTTCTTTGGATTTTCCTTTTTTTTTTTATTTTATTTTATTTTTTTCTCTTTTTTTTTACTTCAAAATTTCAAGATTAACGTTGATCGTGTAAAAGATAAACAAAGCAAAACTAAACGAAAATGAAATGCATACAGTATAGTACCGTTCTGGTTTTCGAAAGCATAACCCACCCCATTTTGGCAGATCAAGAAAGTTTGAGTTAAAGTTTCTGCCGCAACAGATTATACCTGTCGTCCTTCCTCCATCCCTCCATCCCTCCGTCCCACCCTTTCAACCTCCCACTGGTCCTGAGACACATACAAGCTTGACAAGACGCAACGCACGGAAACAGTATAATTAAGTATAGTTAGCGTAATATCTATTCCTGCGAGATGCCTTTCGTGCATATATATTTATATACATATATATATATATATATATATATATATATATATATATATATATATATATACATATATATATATATATATACACATACATATATACATATATATATTTATACAATATATCATCGCATATGTAATATAATATAACGGCTTATTTTACTAGGGCTAATTACACCACGGGGAACGTTCCCTAACGGAATATAACGTAGAACGAGAAGTAATGAAATAAGATTTACTGTGCCGAGAGGTACGCCAGGCAGATTTTCCTTCATCTTAATAACGACAACGTAACCGGTCCTACAGCGCAGTTAATACCAACTAATACGTTTAGTGTGACAATCGTAAAAAAAAAAAGAAAAGAAAGAACTTTTTAATGGAAATTAATCGAACCGTTCGTTAAATCGTTCGTTACGGATTTGTCCGGATTCGAAGGGGCCGTTTCCCCGATGCTATTGCCATCCAAATTGTCCCTTTTGATGCCAGCCGGACCCCAGGATTCGGTCGGTTGGAATAAATCGCTGTCCCTCTGCGTATAATTAAAAGGTTAGGATAACTCGTTAGAAGGCACTCACTCTTTCTCTTTACATAACTATTTCTATGGTTAAAAGGGGGCAAATGTTTGAGGGGAAAACTCGTAATTATACCTTTTCTCTTTTCCCTATCTCTATCTATCTATCTATCTCTCTCTACCTATCTCTCTCTCTCTCTTTCTCTCTCTCTTGAGCGCGCGCTCTATCCCTTTTCCTTTTTATTTTTTCTCTTTTTTTTTTTTTATATATATATCCCCGAGTACTCCAGACAAACACGTTAAAACACGATCGATGATAAAAGTAGAGAAATTCATCGCGGTTGTTTGGATGACACTAATTAACGATCTAATTTAAAGTTATTTTTCGTTAACTTTTTTTCCATTTTTGTTTTGTCAGATTTTCGAAGTTGAAAAGTGAAATAAGGGTTGAGCGTTAACCAATTTTCAATGGCTACAATTTTACCGAGGCGGAAACTCTAGAACGAGCTCGAGCAAAAAAGTTTCATTCGAGCGAAATGTTATTGACGTCTGAGAGAGAAAGAGAGAGAGAGAGAGAGAGAGAGAGAGAGAGAGAGAGAGAGAAATATAGAGAGAGGGAGAGAGAGAGAGAGAGAGAATGGTTATCGATTCTTTGGATTTTAAACAAGGACGAAATTCGTACGACGTACGGCTAATCAAAATATGGACAATGAAATCAAGCTCGATGTTAATTTCAGATAAAATTGCTATCCCCTGGATTCTGATTCGTTTATGATCGCCATCCCGTAACGCGGGCTATATCAGCAACGTCGATGATGCAAACAAGAAGGACAAACGGTACTTTTTTTCTCGTTCGGGACTATCAAATTGTCGCGCTTCCGTAAATCGATTTAAACGATAGAATCGGGGATAAAATGTGCTATTTGTTCTTGCTCGATCGAACGTGCATACATATTTACGGTGTAATTACAACCAGTTTATAATGCCACAGAACGAAAGGAACAATCGAAACGGCTGGTATCGTTCGAAAACTTTTCTCATAATGCGCTAACCGTTACGACTTATAATATCTATGAAAATGATCTAAAGCCATGGAGGAGGATAAGGGGGGGAGAGAGGGGGGAGGGTGTATGGTCGGTATAGAAAATCCTTGGGTCCTTTGTTCTTCAACGAGTCGTAACCCTGCGAACCTCGCGAGTAGTTTCCTCAAGTTCTTCTTGAGAGAGAGTGAGAGAGAGATAGAGAGAGAGGGGAGAAGAGGAAGAGGAAGAGGAAGAGAGTCGGAAACAGAAGGAAAGGAGATAAGAGTAATGGTAAATTTATCGGTTAACACAAAACGGAAGTAGTCGAGAGAAGTAAGGGCTCCGAACTTTCCTAGAAATAGGTGCGATGAAACGCGGACGAAACTTTTCCTTCGAAACTGCGATTACCTGCTACGTATCGTCGAAAAACTTGTATTAAGACGTTTCTACTCTCTCTCTCTCTTTCTCATTCTCTCTCTCAAAGAATAAGAAGAAGAAGAAGAAGAAGAAGAAGAAGAAGAGGAAGATCCTATCGCGAAGACAAGCAACTTTTAAAACGTTTTGCGATTCGCCAAAGGCGAACGCCTTGCTTGTGTAGTTATAACAAAGGGTATAACACGAGCGATTGATCGATCGATGCGATACGATCGATCGATCGATCGATCCTTCGTGAAAAAGGCGATCGTTCGTTCGTGGATATATGTATCGTATCGAGCGATAATTAGAAAAGTTAAAGAAAAAAGAAAAGAAAAGAAAAGATTGAAAAAAAAAACGGAAAAGAAAAGTAAAGGAACGAACGTACGAAGGAACGAGTGACACCTTTTTTTTTCTTTTTCTTCTTTTCTTCTTTTTTTTTTTTTTTTTTAAATATAACGAAAACAATTCTTACCAATAACTTCCATAGGTGTACGGAGAAGAAGATCGGGAATGGCGCTATGGTGGATACTCCGATCAGTATTCCAATCGTGTTCGCCCAACCAGGAAAGACGTACTCACCGTATTTCGCCGACTCGTAGGTATACATTTGATACACGAAGACCCCCTGTGGATGAAAAGCGGAACGTGTTATTCGTGCTCGAAATCCTGCAGACAGGCACACAAGCGCGTAAACGCGCTCGTAAACGGTGCACCGTGCTGTAACAGAAGGTGATAGGATGGGTAGGAGGGAGGGAGGGAGGGAGGGATGAAACGAGCGAGCGAGCTAGCGTGCACAAGTATGCCTGCGTACGTGCGCGTTGGTGTCGTTCGTTTGTGCGTGTGTTTCGATGGTGGAAGAGAGAGAGAGAGAAAGAGAAAGAGAGAGAGAAAGAGAGAGAGAGAGAGAGAAAAATCAAAGAGACCGTACAACGTCGCGTTTAGGTTACGCATTATATTTGCTCGTTGTAAAATATTTCTCTCTCTCTCTCTCTCTCTCTCTCTCTCTCTCTCTCTCTCTCTCTCTCTCTATCGCGTTCGAGAACGGAGACGGACGGAGGGACGATCGTGTCGAGAGTAACCCCGTGAAAAAATTCATCTCGTTTCCTTTCTTCCTTCTGGATTTTTTTCTTTCCCATTTTTTCGGGAGCTGAGGGGGGAGGGGGGAACGAGGGTGGGTTATTCCTTCTTCTCTTCCTTCGATTTTGTTTTCACTTTTTTCTCTTCCTTTTTTTTTTTTTTTTCTTTTTTTTTACTTATCTCATTTTCAACCCAAACTCCTCTCTCCTCATCAACGGAGATCAAACGCGGCGTATACCAAGATTAGGTGAATTTTGTGGTAAGAGATAGATAGATAGATAGATAGATAGAAAGAGAGAGAGAGAGAGAGAGAGAGGGATAGGAGTAAAGGGGCGGGGGGAGGGGGTAGAGGGCTGAGGTTCGACGATCGGTATCGCCTGTTCGCTCTTCTGTGGCCATGCTCTGCAAATTTAATCTGATGTAGCTACGGGGAGGCGGACTGGAGTTCGCTTATCAACTTCCAATCCGTGGGCGGCTGCACGGGAAGGTTTCACGCCCGATTGGAGGAATCGATACGCATCGATCGTTGTAAAGGCCTTACGTATATTTCTCGTCTGGTAGAAATCCGTGATTGCGACGATGGGCGACCGGGTTAGCGAATTGCGAAATAATACTCGAAGCACGATCCTGCTCGATTACACGAACTCTCGTAGCCGAGAGAGACGCATGGGAGATGGGGTGACGAGAGGGGGTAGTGGAGGGGGGAGGGGTAGAGGGAGAGGGAGAGGGAGAGGGAAAGAGAGAGATGGGCGGGCGAAAGAACGAGATCAGGATTGAAATAAAGAGAACGTAGGAGAGAGACAGAGACAGAATGAGAGAGAGAGAGAGAGAGATAGAGAGAGAGAGAGAGAGAGAGAGAGAGAGAAAGAGAGAAAGTAAAAGGAAAGAAAAGAGAAGGAAATACTTGTGACGTTTCTGCCATTTCCTACCTACCTACCTACCTACCTACCTACCTACCTACCTACCTAGCTACCTAGCTACCTAGCTACCTAGCTACCTAGCTACCTACCGCTCTCGCAAACGATATCTCGAAGCTAGCGCACGCCCTTTACGGGCAGAACCCTTCTTGCCGCAATCAATTTGACTCGTGCGTGTGACAGGAGAGTTATCGATCTAACGGCTGCTTTAAATCCGAGAGGTCAAGAGAACGTAACTGGACATCGTTGGTCGTAGTCGTCGTTGAGCGTCGTCGAGCGTCGTCGTAGTTGGTCGTCGGTGAATCAAGGAAAAACTTACTCTATGCGATCATTTGTTTCAAAACGGGTCTTCTGTTACCGTACTGTTCGTAAATAAGGGATGACGAAGACCCTACACAACGAGAATCCACTTTGGACGTTGGCCGGTTGTTAGCAAAATACCTACCCATTGTATGCGGTATTAGTTACGTAGGCGTGGCCAAACGGGGATGACAAGAAACTTTGAAAAATGGTGTAGTAGAACAAAACGCGTTAACCCATGTATTGGTTAACGTCGTGTACGTGTATTCTCTTCTCTCTCTCTCACTCTCTCACTATCTCTATCCCTCTCTATATCTATCTCTCTCTCTCTCTCTCTCTCTCTCTCTCTCTCTCTCTCTCTCTCTCTCTCGATACTCGTGACCACCAATACACTCTTGTTCACATATCGCTCGCTCCTGCGGTCGAGCAATTAGGCGGTTAGCCCGTTTACCCATTTTTGATGGTTACCACTTTTTGTTGGTCACCCGATTCTCCTACAAATTACTTGCCACGTTACGAATTTTCACCTCTACCATAGGTACGTACAATAACGGCGATTGTTCCAAATCGAAAATTGTTAATTCACCGTGATTACTCGTCCTGTAATTTGAAGTAGAAAAGAAACTTGACGCCGCCGGACGATCTGTTACTATCTATCCTCGATGATTATAGAACTATGTGCAACGAAACACATAAACAACGTACGTGTGTACGTACGTATGTGGACGCGTACGGTGAGAAATCCACGTATAAACGCGACTGAAAGAGAGAAAGAAAAACAGGAAAAAAAAAAGAAAAAAAGAGAGAGAGAAATAAAAAGTGGAAGAGAAAGAAAATAAAAAGAAGAAGGAAAAAAAAGGAAGAAGAAGAAGAAAGTCAAGCGCTAGGAGGAGAGAACCGTAGAAAATTAAACCGACAAGTTGTTCTTTCTCTTTCTTCGCGTCGTTCGGGTTCGGTTTAAATGAACGAGAGAAACAGAACGAATGCACGTTTCGTTCGTACAACGCATAGAGACAAGCAAGTTCTCGGCTTCGCGATAATTATATACTTTCGAGAGAAATATTTTCTTTTTGTTATTCGCCCTCTCACGACGGCGAAACGTCATTACTTTTTTTTTTCCTCCTCCTGTTTTTTTTTTTTTTTTTTTGATTTTTCTTCTTTCCCGCTTTTCTTTTTACTTGTTTTTCTTCCTCCTCCTCCTCCTCCTCCTCCTCCTCCTCCTCCTTCAATAAATCCACCACCTGTCCCATCGAGAAAACATTTATTTTCTTCCTCGTCTACTTCTATCAGTTCTTTTTCATTTCTCATTTTTTCTTTTCTTTTTCTTTTTTTCTTTTTTTTTTTTTTTTCTCTTTTCATCTCTCATTCCAAATAATCCTCGAATCTTACCGATATCGAATGAGATCCATTAATTAATTCGACTCACGTCCTACGGTGTAAAAAGAAACTCAACGGAATAATTCGGTAGTCAGTAAGAAAGAGAGAAAGATAAGTACGTGCCTCTGGAAATGGATTGTCTACAATGGAAAGTAAGTCTGAGAGAAAGCGGAAAGTTCTACGCGCGGATGGGAATGCATTAGACAAAAGTACTTCCCGTGCTCGAACGTCTAAAACTCAATAATGATCGCGCGTTCTAGGTGAAAGCTTAGACGATTATTTAACGGGCGACTTCCTTGAATATAGACAAAGAGGAATCACGCGCGCACACGCGCACACACACACACGAACACACACACACACACACACACGCGTATATCCATGAACAGACAAGGGTTCGGTAGGGGAAGCGGGAGGAACGGGAGGAGCGGGTGGGAGGGGATCTGTGGGGAGAGGGCTCGTTCGAGTGCGAAGTAGACGTAATAACTTTCGATTTGATGTTTCACAGGCGAACAATTTCAATCAAAGGAACATCGGGGAAGGAGGTGGACGCGGAGAGATCGATCGATAACCGAAGGGTGAACGTTAAAGCTTTCCCTTCTTCGTTTACAATTCCGACTTATTCCCCTGGTGGACTGGCAAGACCTTGGACCCTCTTAAAAAAAAAGAAAAAGAAAAGAAAAAAAAAGAAAAGCAGATATACTACCACGCGAGTCCCGATAACATAAGCTATGTGAACGAGGGTTCGGCGCGGGAACGGGAGCGACTTGGGGGTAGGAAAAAAAAGAGAGAGAGAGAGAGAGAAAAAATAAGCAAAAAAAGAAAGAAAAAAAGAATAACAAGGGAAGGAAGAAAAAAAAAATTGAACTAGGGAGAAGTTAAGGGAGGGAAGGAAGGAAGGATCATTTTCAAAGAGTATTTTGAAAAGAATAAAAGGGAAACTGCGACAAAGGGGAGTGGGGGTGGTGATCCTTTCGAAGTGCAGGCAATGTACGCGGGGTACATGGCGTTCGCTTTCCTATCGTTCTACTCGCACTCGCTCGTTTCCCAAAGAGACTCTCTCTCTCTCTCTCTCTCTCTCTCTCTCTCTCTCTTTCTGTTATCGGGTGGAAAGCGAAGAAGAAAAGATATCCCTCGGCTTTCTCGGCTCTGGATGGTTAATAGAATCGAAGAGTTTAACCGAGTTCTCCATTGGCTCGAAATGGCGTCTTCCTCCTTCTCCACCACCTCCCACCACCACCACCACCACCACCACCTCCGTTACCCCCACCTACTCATCCCTCTTTAGCTCCGTCTCCTTACAAGGAAGGTCACAGATGTACGCGATGTGTAGTAGGTAATGCACTTACCAGGCAGGTGATAGGCGCGAGTACGACCCAGCTGAGCCACCAATAGCCGTATAGAATCCGGCCGAACTTCATTTGCATTTCCCCAATGTTACGTAGAAATTTGTTGCATCCATAAAACCAAGACGGTAGGACGAGCTCGGCGAATCCGATCAATAATACCGCCCAAGATGCCGTGTTCCAATCCATAAGGGTGAACAAATAAATTCCACCATCGAAGATCATTGGTATACCCATTAGCCAACATAATAAACATATTCCCAATATTACGTAGCTTTCGTACTTTCGTAAATCCGGACGTACGTCCAGTATAGCCGCACTTATCGCTTGCACCCCTGCGAACTGTATCGTAAAAAGTAACGACTGCTCGTTTATCCTGCTACTCTGGATGTCTACTCTCTCTCTCTCTCTCTCTCTCTCTCTCTTTCTCTCTTTAGTTCTCTTTAGCTCTCTAGCTCTCGTTCTTTATTCTTGTCTCTCTAGTTATTTTCCGTTACTTTCTCTCTCTCTCTCTCTCTCTGTCTTTCTCTCTATCTCTATCTATCTATCTCTCTTTCTTCCCCTTTTTAGTTTTTGCCCCGGACTGCCTTAATTACCTCTCTTGGCGCGAGACGCTCGGAGGACAGAAAATGTTCAAGACAAAGACTTACTCCCGTTCGATCTCTCACTCTTCCACAGTTTCACCCTTCTATGCTACCAGAGAAAAAAAGATAAGAGAGAGAGAGAGAGAGAGAGAGAGAGGGAGAGATAGAGAGAGAGGGCTAAAAAGGGGAGGTGTGGATTTCACTCAGACAGCAAACCATAACTCTTTCCATGATATACGAGCGAGGAAGGGCTCGAGCGAGACGATGCAAAAGTAACGCTCGTGCGACTATCGTCTGCCCACTCGCAAGTACTTACATTCTCACTTTTGCAGCTTCTTTTGATAAATACGCGAGGCAGCATCCTCTCGTTTATTCAACGTACCTCGTATAGTGCCTTCTTAGCCGTCTCTCCGAATCGCTCGTCAAAATCTCTTCCTCCATCGTGAATATACTTAAAGTAATAACCCGGTTCCTATTTTTCTTTTTTCTTTTATTTTCTTTTTTTTCTTTTTCTTTCCTTTCTTTCTTTCTTTTTGCTACTTTTCTTCTCTACCTTTTTTACTTTTTCTTTCTTTTTTTTTTTCTTTTTTTTTTTTTTTGATACTTCCTTTCCCTCCCCCCTCGCCCTTACCTTTTTCGAGGGAACGAGAACATCGATGTTATTATTTCGATACTCTTTCTCCTATGAGAAACGTTTGAAGCGTAACCTTCGGGGTAAGTGGCTTGAAAATTTCTGGAGAGGAGGGTTATGATTGGGAAAGAAAGGGAAAAAAGGAAAATGAAAGGAGGGAAGGAAAGAGGGAGGAAATTAAGAAGGAGTAGGAAAAAGGAAAAGAGCTAATTATAAACATTTCGCGTAATATTTTCTGAAAGAGAGCTCGAGGAAAGGGAGGGGGGAAGAAAAAGAGAAAGAAAGAGAAAAAGAAAACAAGAAAAGAGGGAGCAGAGAAAAAGGAAGAAAGGGAGAAGGCAAAAAAAAGAAAGATAAAATGCTTCCTTTTAAGATCCTTTAGAAATTCTCTTTAAGGACAAGCTTTTTGTGTGTCCGAGTGAAATTGGTCCGAGAGACAAAGTAGGGAAACGATGTTGTAATTGTCAGGACAAAGAAGAAAAGAAAAAGAAAAAGAAAAAAAACGATAAAAGAAAAAGAAAAATTGTCTCTCCCTCCCTCCCTCCCTCCCACCCTCGCGTCGATAACAAAAATATAAAAGTGATTACTTACTTGGCTACCAAGACCAAGGGTAAGTAACATTACGAAAAATAGTATTGCCCATAGATTTGGAAGAGGCATTCTCACTACTGCTTCCGGACAAGCTATAAAGGCCAATCCGGTTCCGCTTTGGACCACCTCCTCTATCGGCATTTGCATCTGTTTAGCCAAGAATCCCAATATCGAGAAGATCACGAAGCCCGCAAATATGGACGTAAAGAGATTCGTTAGGCCGACGAATATGGCGTCCCTAAAAAGTGACGGGTAAAAAAGGATCGAGTCATTCTCGGCGAACATAAAAGAAAAAAACAAAAAAAAAAAAAAGAGAAGAGAAAGGAAACAAAACAAAAAGAAAAAATTCGTACAGAAAGGGGAGGGAAATGACCTTGCAAGCGAGCAACGTAAAAACGAGTGAACGTAATCGCAAAGAATTCGCATCAACTTACCGTACTATCGATCGTTCCCCGTGCGGTACGAATCGATGGATCTATAAATCGATATACAAACGACGACGACGACGACGACTACGACGCAATTGTTACCGTATAACAAGTATCACGTAATAATTATTGGAAACGATATAATGACACGTTCGAACGTTGAAATTTCACTTAAAACGGTGAAAACGTAAATGCTGGTATACGGTGGAGGTGGTAGGAGGGAGAGTGGGTGGGAGGGGGCAAAAAAAAAAAAAGAACGGGGTTGGAAATGGTAGGTTCGTATTATCCTCGAGGATCTGTGCCAAACGAACTGGCAAGTGAATCGTTTCCTCGCGAAATAGGGCGTTTCATCGAAATTACTACCTACACCACAAACCGTTAGCCTTTTCCTCCGTGGACGGGGGTTAACGTCACGCAAATGTTCGTTTGATCGTAGAAACATATTTGTCCTCGTAAAATCGAAACGTTAAACCTACAGCGTGCATCCCTAACTCCCCCCCCCCTATCCCCATCCCCATCCCCATCCCCAGTACGAACGGACGTTTAAGCCTGACACCTGGGGGATTATGCATCATCGCGAGCTATCGAACGTTCTGTCAATCTGTAACCCGAGTACAAATTCAGAACTAGAAACTGTAGAATGATACAGTCTCATATGATCGGCCAACTCGTACGTATGTATGTATCTTCCTCACGTTCCGTTCCAAATCGTCCTGATTAATCCGATTACGTTCTGTTATCTTAGCGCGAATACGATCGTATGCGCTCAATTCCGACGGATGTGTGACCAAAACGCGACGAAAATAAAAAAAAAAAAAAAAGGAAAAAAGAAAGAACGGAAGAAGAAAGATAAACAAATAAGATAAACATATAGAAAATACCTACCTCATCGCTTTTTTCGTGATAAATCAACAGATCGCAAAATAGAATTACTATGAATAAAAAATGCGATATATATATATATATATTTCTATTTATATATATATATATATATATATATATATATATATATATATATATTTCTTGCACACCTGTGACAATTGTTGGTGAAAGAGTTATAGCTCGAAAGAGTGACCAGAGATCCGCAACCGATGCCAAGTGAATAGAAGATTTGCGATGCTGCATCTCCCCATACGTTGGCGTCTTTCAGTGTCGACCAGGTGGGCGTGATGTACCAGAGAGAGCCTTCACCAGCTCCTTCCAGCGTGACACCTGCGCGAAGGTGTCTCCTTGAATCGATAACGCCATCGTCTCTCTACTTCTCTGTCTCTCTCTCTCTCTCTCTCTCTATATATATATATATATATATATATATATATATATATATATCTTTCTCTCTTTCTCTCTCTATCTCTCTCTTTCTCTCTTTCTCTCTTTCTCTTCCCTATCTCACTCGCTTACTCGGTCGATCTCTCCCATAGAAAGACCATCCTGTTTCTTATGTCCGATTCGGGTCTCGTGCAATCGTATGAACGGATCGGATTCCGTTAGAATGGGGAACAAAAGAGGGAAACGTTTCAGCATATTTTTCCAACGGACGATCGAATTGTCCCCGGCGTTTCACGAAATGTATCTCAAAGATACGGGTGAGGCTTTGAAAAATTCATAACTCCGAAAGTTTTTCCTCTACATATCCCGTTTTACTTTCGCCGGGATGATAAATTTTTTTTTTCTACCGATGATTATATCGAAATATAATAAAAAGGAGAACAACAAAGAGAGAGAGAGAGAGAGAGAGAGAGAGAGAGAGGAAGAAGAAGAAGAAGAAGAAGAAAAAGGAAAAGAAAATTGGAAAAGAAAAAATGAAAGAAAAATAGAAGAGAAGGAAACTATCAAACGGGTATCGTCCAGGAGTCCGGACGTGCGAAGGGAAGAAAATTTGACGATAGATTCTACGTAGATTTATATCGGTCGGCATCATAAATACTCGTGAAAAGGGGAGAAAAAAACACGCGCGCGCGCACACAAACACACATCTAACGATTTTCTTCTACCACTTATTACCACTACACATACTCTGTATATGTCTATATATATATGTATATATATATATATACATCCGGGTGGCAAAAATACGTGCCGGCGTATTTCACAGTCAAGTGGAGCGCAAATTAATTGCAGGATCGTCGTCGTCCGTATCTCCTAGAGTTCTTCTTCTCTTCTCCCGTGATAAATCGTCATCGTTGTTTTAAGAAACCCGAGCAATGACTCGTTTAATAAGAAAAAAACTCAAGAGAAACGTAGCAACGATCTTGCATATACATATATAAGAGAGACTTGAAGTAAAAAAAAAAAAACTAAAATATTCACTTTTATCATATCATCGATAATTATCGACGGAGCAATAGTAATAGTAGTAGTAGTGTGATGGTGGTGGTGGTGGTGGTATTTAGATTCGTTCGAATAAAAAAAAAAAAAAAAAAAAAAGGAAAGAGAGGAGAAAAGGAAGAAGGAGAAAAAGGGGAAAATTCGAAAGACTTTAACGGCTTACCTCGTATCAGGAATGCCAATAGAACGACGTATGGAAATAGAGCGGTGAAGTAGACGATCTTCCCGATTGATTGGACCCCTTTTATCAGACAGAAGTAGCACATTGCCCAGGCTAGGGTGAGACATCCGAGTAATTCCCATCTAATGCCGCCAAAGTTCTCCCACGTGGCTCCGCGTATACCGAGAACGTATTCGCTATACGCACGATCAACGATCATGCCCGGTACAGGATTAGACGAATTTGTTCTTCGATTCTTAATGATTTTCTTGATTTTCTCAGACATTACCTGCGCACAGTTTATTACCCTACCGTTCGATCTACACTAACGTAAATAATAAAAGTGCAAAATCCTTAAGGAACAAATCTCGCGATACGAACGATATAACCCGAGTACGAAGTGATCGAAGAGCGAGTGAAATTTTGATTTTTTTTTTCTTTTCTACCCCACCCCCACCCCCCTCCGCCCCCTTTACCTATACCTTTATACATACGTAACGGAGATAAACCTACTTGAAATATTCTTC
This sequence comes from Dolichovespula saxonica, assembly GCA_911387935.1. Lineage (NCBI taxonomy): Eukaryota > Metazoa > Arthropoda > Insecta > Hymenoptera > Vespidae > Dolichovespula > Dolichovespula saxonica. The sequence continues at coordinate 2,393,663 of OU427007.1, forward strand.
GGAGGACAATACACGTTTGTAAAGGAAACGATGAGCTATGGCGTCGCCATTCCCTTTCATACAATGCGTCGTATTTCCAAAATTATAGTCGAACTTCCGACAGACCTCGTCGATGGCAGTGCAAGTTCTGTTGTAAAATATCGTCATGTTGTTCTGATTCTGACACTCCTGATTTTGTATGCCACTGTAACAGTCTTTGAAGGTTAATCGCCTACGTTAAAAAAAAAATAAAAAAAAAATAAAAAATGGAAGAAAAAAAAAGATCAAAAAAAACCAACCAAATTTTAACTTTGACTTTTAACGTTAACTTTCTTATCTGAAGGAGAGTACGTATGGTATGGTACGGCTGTTGTACGACTAAACTGGTATACGGTAACGTGCGTACTTACCGTCGGTATTAAAATAGTTATCGCAATGTGCCCAAGCAAGATTCGGAGAGAACGATGCGAAGATGTAGAAGAGGGTCCAAGCTATGATAACCATGTAATAGACTATAACTAATCCAATAACGACTAAAGTACAGTAACCGAGGCCTTGAAAAGCTGGCGCCATACGCGCAAATGCCTCGTTAGGACCTAAACCGGAGTATTGTCCTACGGCAAGCTCCAGAAAGAATATCGGTAAACCCATCGTGATCAACATTAGAACGAACGGTACGAGGAAGGCACCTGAAAAAAAAAGGAAAAAAAGAAGAAGAAGAAGAAGAAGAAGAAGAAGGGAAAACGAGAAAGGGTTGGAGATAAAAAAGAAAGAAAAAAACGTTTCATTAGCTATGCAATCTCTTAAAATGTTCTTCTAATTATTCGCAAACACACGCGCTAGTTTATAAATATAAATATATATGTATATATATTTCTTTTTCTTTTTTATTATTTGACTATCGCAATTCTCTATGGTACTCCATGAAGGATCGAATGCGATGCACGTACTCTTCTACGTCAATGCTTTCTTACCAAAGACGTCTTTACATTTCCTCTAGTTTCAGTGATTTATCTCAAATAAGAAAGAGAGAGAGAGAGAGAGAGAGAGAGAGAGAGAGAGAGGGAGAGAAACTACCGAAGGAAAAAGAAAATTGGGAAAAAAGAATTCGATGAGATAGATAGATAGATAGATAGATAGGTAGATAGGTAGATAGATAGAGATTCAGACTCCTAGAATGTACTCTAATGATGCGAGGAGAACGAGATAACTATCGGTATTTCGTAATCCTATACGGATTCGTTGAAATATTGGAAATTCTCTTCCAGCTGGTTGTATTTTTGAATAATTCATAAAAGAGAGCTTACGCGTAGCAGTAACGTATCGTAGTAGTATATATATATATATATATATATATATATATATATATATATATATATATATATATATATAAACATAGCTGAGCTATATACATAGATCCCTACATACATATATTTTAAAGCGACAATCCGAAGCACGTGTGCGAGACACAAACAGCTCAATTTTCAACGCATACCAGATAACATAATGCGTTAGGTGTGTACTGTGACGCTTCACCGAATGTACCTACGTAGTAGCAGCTACTCTGCTGATCGAGCAACAGGAAGCTCGATAAAATCTCATCCTCTCTCTCTCTCTCTCTCCCCTCTCTCATCTCTATTTCTCCTCTCTCTCTCTCTCTCTCTCTCTCTCTCTCTCTCTCTCTCTCTCTCTCTCTCTCTCTCTCTCTCCCGGTCTCCCTTTATCACTATCTCTTTTATGAAAGTGAAATGAACTAAGAGGAATTAATCGCGCTTCGCGAATCGTCACATTCGAATTTAATTTCGTTGATAATGCGATAACAAGTTTAATCTATTCCGACTAATTCCTTTATCGCGTTGGCTTTGTTTCATTGTCTGGAAAAAAAAAGAACGAATGAAGAAGAGCAAAAAGAAGAACGAAGAAAGAAAAAAAGAAAGATAACAAAAAAAAATAATTACGAAGAAATAAGAGAACTCCCCCCATATATAGATAGATAGATAGAGAGAGAGAGATAGAGAGAGAGAGAGAGAGAGAGAATGTTTGTAATATATTTTAATATTAATAAAATATCGAAGTAACCCGACGTTATACCGCATAACATTATGTTAGTACCATGCTACGCTATGACTACACTGCGACTAGAGTGATCTTCGTGGTTGCAATCACGACAATGAACACGCACCCTTCTGATGCGGCAAATGTAGCTGCAGGTACATACATACGTGCATAGATATATACGTACGTACGTACTTACATAGATACATACATACGATATATAACGTAGACGCATACACAACGTAGACGTATAACGAAGGATGAACTGTGTGCATACGCACAATTCCTACCTAGAGATAGGTTGGTGTACGTGTACGCGAGTGAGAACGAAGCTAATACTGACGCACCCATCCACGCACGCACGCACATAATGTATATACATACATTAATACATATACGTACCACCCCCATTGCGATATACGAGGTAAGGGAAACGCCAAACATTGCCGATGCCAACGGCATACCCGATGCAGGATAGAACAAACTCGATGGGGTTGGACCATCCACCTCGTTCAGTCTCTGGTAGTTCCACCAAAGCACCACCAACCCCAAGAGAAACCCTCTTTGCCTGCCAATAACATGTACTAGGTTATATTTGCATCATATAAATTATCACAAACTCGACAAAGGTAGAGAGGACCGACCGACTTATAAGGGAAGGAGATAGGGATGGTGAGGGTGAGGGTTAGGGTTAGGGTGAGGGATGAAGAGGGGAAAGGATAAAGATCGGACGAGTCAAGAACTAAAAGATAGGGTCGAAGATGAAGATACACCAACAACGTATCTCGGACACCAATTCTCGAAGTGTTTAACGTATGGACAAGATATTCTCCCGTTGGTTAAATCAATGGAAGGGCTGCCTGACTGGGCTGGCTGGCTACCTAAGGTATTTACGTAACGAGATTAATCGAACCAACCGAGAATTTATCTTCAAAGTCGAACGCGACTCGAACGCCGCTAATTTAATCTAGTTCGTAGCCTCGAAACCTATATGATAAGGTATACAAACCGATCAAAATACACAAGATTCATTTTCCTCCGAGTACTAACTAGTCGTATTTCCGTTATGTCCCGTGCCAATCTATCCGAATATCTGGTTTAACCTATTACTACTTATCGGTGGTACGTTGTTTCGACGACAGTAAAGAGAAGGGGAGGAACAAAAGAGGGGAAACAAAAAGTGAAGGGAAAAAAGAAAAAGATAGTAACAACAACAAATCGCGCTATCGTAATATCGTCATTCGAACTGGAATCCTATTATTAATAAAATCCATCGAACACACACCCGTTCGTTATTTGAGTCGTTATTTGAGTCTCGAGATAACGGCCGTTGTTTGCCCGGAGCAAACAATTGCAACGTGTCATTTTTATTTGTCCGTTTCAAAACAAAATACATATGTATAAAAAAGAAGATATATATATATATGTACATATATACATATATATTGTCCAATTTGAAATAAATCAATGAATCTTCGAAATACGTACCCCTCTAACACTACTCGTACGCTTAGGAGTTATACTTTCGGGATCCATGTTGCGAGAAGTATGTTGAAAGAAATGATAAAACACGAAAAAAAAAATATATATATATATATGTTAACTCTGTTAAATATTGTATTGCCAGCCTCGCACTCGGCTTCGATCTGCGACATTGACCACAATCTCTTCGTTGCTTACCCATTGAAAGATTGTAATGTGACGATAGATATCGCGATGATCGTTGGCATTATCTAAAGGAGGGTTCGAAAACCACTTGACTTTTCTCTCATCGTCGAGGAACAAATTTCGAGTGATTAAATAAAAATACATCGAAAGAAAACGAAAAAGTTTATATATATATATATTTATATATATATACATACATACATATATTCGTCTAACGTGTCAAATAAGATGATAGGATAAATAGTGAAATGAATGAAAACAAACAAACAAGAGAAAAAGAAAAAGATAAGATTTATTTGCCGAACGAAAACGATTCATTTTTTTCGAAAAACATTATCTATCTCTCTCTCTCTCTCTCTCTCTCTCTCTCTCTCTCTCTCTCTCTCTCTCTCTCTGACGAGTACCTCTTATTCCTTTTTTTTTTTTTTAGATTTGTTTTAGATTTCTTATTACGTTGAGAGTAAAATCGATAAATATCATTGTCACGATAAGTCGCGAATCTTTTATAAAAGAATGTAGAACGGTCGAGTTCGTGGTAAAATTCTGATTACCTCTTATCGCGACTTTAATATAATATCGATTGAATTCAAGCGATCGCGCTCTGGTTGTAGATTCTTTAAAAAAAATAAAAAATAAAAAAAAGAGAGAAAAAAAAATTAAACCCCCTACGTACGCCCGCCCCCCTCCCCCACACCCCCTCCCGCTTTCTTTCGCTTTTATGACGCACACATACATACATACATATTACACGATCTCGCGTTATCGCTTTTCATCATCCGAATTTCAAATGCGCAAACCCGAAAGATCGTGAGATTTCTTGGCTGGTGGGTGCATCTATTGTACGTACAAACCTTGTGCATGCATACGGAGAATACTTTTTTTTTCCTCGAAGAAAGTTTAAATTGGAATTACTCGTGCTATAAGCCCCTCGATATCTCGGCTTCTTACGAGCGTCTCTAACATCGATTACGCCGATAAAGATAACGATATAATGCCGAAGAAACGAAAAATTCTTGCACTTGAAAGATCTTCAGAAGAGGAAAAAAAAAAGAAACAAGAAGAAAAAAAAAAGGAGAAAAAAGAGCAAGTTAGAAAGGCGTAATACATACATTGTACACTTATCGTTTTTCAATTTAAACATAAATACGATCGGATTTTTCTATGCGATTCAAATTAACACGTGTCGAATAGTAATCAGTAAAGATAGTTTATCAACTCTATCTCTCTTTCTCTCTCTCTCTCTCTCTCTCTATCTCTATCACTCTCTTTCCCTTCGGCAAGTTTTCTTTTTATCTCTCTTCCGTTCTTCAATCCATTCTTTGAAATTTTCAACGCCGGAATTTACGTGGACGAAAATTCGATGCGAAAGAAAAACCAAGCAAAATGGGAATGTACTATTTCACAGGCGAAAACGTTGAGTGGAAAAAACGTTTATGCTTGGAAGAGAAAGGGAAAGGGAGGGAAAAGGGATGTGCGTGTGTTTGTGTGTGTGCGCGCGCGCGCGCGTATATATATACATATATATATATGATATGTATGATACGTAAGCGTGTATGTTTGTGTGTATGTGTGTGCATGAAAGAAAGAAAGAAAGAAAAAAAGGAAAAAAGAAAGAAAGAGAGAGAGAGAGAGAGAGAGAGAGATACAGAGGTCGGAAAAGAGATGATCTCGCTATCTCTCGATCGCGTATGTGCGACTGTTGGGATAGAAGGGACCAGTTTGAATAGGAAAGGCGAACAAATCTGCTCGACGAGTTCAGGGATAAAAGGGACGTTTTGCAAACTTGGTTTCACTCGCACGAGAACCTGTATATGTGTATGTATGCATGTATGTACGTATGTATGTATGTATGTATGTACGTATGTGAACGTAAAGCGAGCATTCGTACTCATGCACGAACACGCCACGAATCATTCACGATTGCGCAACAAACAAACAAAAGCGCGTTGGCTTACAGATTATAAAGATCACCTGGCAGCCCACAAATTCACGAATTTGTGGCATGCAAAATGCGATATTCGTGTCTAACCGATTCTATTCGTTTTCCATTGAGGAACGAGCGCGAGCTCGTTTTGTTTCGTTTGAATTTGCTATGGAAAGAGGAAAAATAAAAAAAGAAAAAAAAAAAAGAGAAAAAGGAAAAAGAAAGGGAGAAAAAGATAAAAGTGTAACAAAGCAGAGAAAAAAGAATTGAAAAAAGGAGAAACCGAAGAGCAGAGAAGGGAGGAGAGTGTAGAAAAGATAAGATTAGAAAGTTCAGTTTTAAAGTGGATGTTTTACGTTTATCGTTGTTTAGATATTCCATTGTGAAGTAAAAGCGAAAAACAAAAAAAAGAAAAATAGTTCAATGAATTGCACGTGTATTCCGTAAAAATATACGAACGATTGGTAATATCGATGAAAATCTATGATATACAATATTTAATGATATAATACGCACATATCTGAGTAAATACACTTATTTACAATATTTAGAATAATTAATAATGTAACGAAGCAAATTTTTAATTCGAATTAAATATTTCGTACCTACGCGTGTATGTACGTTGACGTTATTAAGAATACATTAAAAATTATCCACAACTATATCCATTTAAACGTTCTCTCAAAATTATCCCAATGATATTCCATTATTTGTACTATTAAAATCAACAAAATGTTATTGCTCATCCGTCTCCATGTTCGTCGAATTGAAATAAAATACGTATAGATAGATAGATGGATTGATAAATAGTTAGATGGATAGATGGATAGATGGATAGATTGGATAGTTGGATAGATGGATAGATAAATTGATAGATTATTTAAACATACCAATACGATATGATCCATTACGAAGCCTACTACGGCTACGTGAATTATATCTAAATATTTTCGTATTAAATATTAGTATATAACGAATATATAAAGTGGTAACGATTCTCTATGATTTCGAATCAAGGACGGGGGAGGGGGGTAGGGAGAAAGGAGACTAACGATTGTTATATGATCTATCCTAAGTTTACATAGACCCCATTATCGGTATTAACGTTTGTTCGTTTGCTAATGCACACGTACGTACATACGTTTTTCCCTCCGGAAAACATAGCCGGCAGATGCGATCAACGTTACCGATGCATTAGCCACTAAATCGCAAAATCTATCGGGTTTCCCGAAGTCAACTGCAAACCTATGTAGTCGATGATATTAACAGTAGGGAACATAACCGGAAAGGATATTTGGTATTAGTAAACTTGCCATTGGCCAACTTCTATCTATATCTAAGCAACATGATAATACACTATCTATGGATCTCTGACCGCGTGTATACATTTAACAATTTCGTAACACGTAATTCGAGATTAACGGATGTTTGTGAAGATGTAAAATAAAGAAGAAGAAGAAGAAGAAGAAAAGAAAAAGCTAAAATCTCGACTTCTTTATCGGTCCGTTTACACGTCGAATAAAAATGTGAACAAATTGCAAAATTGCACGCTCGATCGAACACGAACTCTATTTTTATTCGCTCCCCTTCTCTCTTCGAAAAAAAAAAGAGAAATCGAGAGAGAGAGAGAGAGAGAGAGAGAGAGAGAGAGAGAAAGAGAGAGAGAGAGAGAAATAAAATCACACCTTATAGATTTGTTTACACAAGTATAAAATGTTTCAATATGTACGTACGATATAAGGATTACCTATATATATATATATATATATATATATATATATATATATATATATCTTTCTTTTTCTCTATCTCTTTCTCGTTCTCTCACTCTTTCTCTCTCCCCTTTCGACCTACATAAATTTTTAAAATTACATTCAAGTATTCCATACCAAACAGATGTGCTTTTAACAGGTGCTATGTAAGGGTATTTCTGACCTACATAAATCCTCAGAATTTGGGTTGGACGATCAATAATAGACAGGTGTGTTTTCGATACCCACCGTGCAAGGGTATCTCTGACCTACATAAATTCTCCAAATTACACTCGAGGAATCTATATCGAAAGCAGACGTGTTTTTATTAACAGGCATCTATGTAGGCACGGACATGCACAACACACACACACACATATATATATATATATATATATGCATGAAAGGGTATGCCTGACCTGAGAGAAAAGGAAAAGAAAAAAAAATAGTATCCTTCTCGGGCCAACAATAACCTTAGTTTAATATTACATAGTTCCTTAGAAAAAATATATTTCGGAAAAAGGGATATCCCGTGTACCCCATATGAATTCCATGTTATAAAATTAACGGATGCTAATCCGTTTGAAAGGATAATACCCAATCGTAAATCTTTCGAATAATATTTATAAATCACGTTAATCTTTTACAATACCCTTTTCGTTTTATAACTAAGACCAGGAAGTAAATGACCAGAGAGATATTGTATGTATATATATATATATATATATATATATATATATATATATGTACGTACGTACGAACGTACGTATATATATATGTGTGTGTATGTATGTATCTACCGTGTGCCTACGATCGATATGCAAATGTTAAGTCACGCGTACGAAGTTAGTTCTTCCTTCTGCTAACCATTGGGGAAATACTTGAAACACTAAAACTAGATAAACGAGGAACCAACGAACTACGAGTAACACACGACGCTAATGATTTCGTCTCTCTTAGATCGTCAAAATACTGTTACCAATTGAGACAACTGCATGCACTTTCAACGTAACAGGTAGTTGCTCTAAAGAAATAAGAAACTCTCGTTCGTGCGGAACAATGTAATATATATATATATATATATATATATATATATATATATATATATATATATATATATAACTCCGTTAAACAACAATAACGGTCTTCTCGTTAAGAATGTTCTTTATTTTTAAAGGAAACGAATTAAAAAAAAAAAAAAAAAAAAAAAAAAAGAAAAAAGAGAGAGAGAAATATCATTCTCTTTTATCGTTTATGCATGTGTAATTAATGTACAACGGAACGAGCATTAAAGATTCAGTGACTTTGTGTGCTTGGAGGTTTTATTCTTCTTTTCTTTTTTGCTGTTTTTTTTTTTTTTTTTTCGTTCTCTCTTCCTTTCAGATCTAAAAGAGACAGACACGACACAGTGAATTTAGTAGAACCGTGAAACATTGAGACCCATGCTCTACGATAATAAAAGCGCCTGCAAACGATAATCGCCAGAGCGAACGCTGTACTTGGAAATGGAACGCTACCGTTTTACCGTCGCTCCTACGGTTACTTTTGACGATTCGTTTCCCCTTAACGTATACGGCCTTTAGAGGTACGATCAATGATTAAAGAATCCGATACAAAAAGCTATCTAAAACATCGTCCATAATCGTTCATTGCTCCGTATAAATTCGTACTGTTTGTTAATTGTACAGTAAAATTTTTATTACGTCTAGGAACGTAATAAACATTGCGATACAAATCGGTAAAGATATCACATATCTCGCGAATGAAAAAATAATTATACGTTGGACGTATAAATCGCTAGCTTGATCTTTTCCAATGGATTTCTAAATTACGTATTTATTTTTTTCTCTTTCTTTTTTTTTCTTCCTCTTCTTCCTCTTCTTCCTCTTCTTCTACTTCCTCTTCCATTATCCGAATCTATATTCGATTTAGAGAAGCATCCGTTGTATATTTTAATTGAATGCACATCGAGTGAAATTAATTTTCGGTGTTGAATATACTTCAGCTAAAGTGGTGCCATCTAGCGTATCGATGCATCGTGGAAAAAAAAGGTTGCTTCCATAGAATGGGGTTAGGGGAACTATCGGTAACGAACAATCTTAACGAATTTAATTGTTTTCAAAACTTTCGTGTACTTGTTAATTGTGCTCAAAGGTATATTTAAATGCATTTCGTATAGAAAATTTTATAATTAACTCGTACCATTAATAAAGTCGGAATTATCTGTTTTAAGTATTTCTCACGTGGTGCCATCTGGTCGACGATATAGGCGTTTTTTAATACACGACGTTCACTACCGTCGATAATACGTATAATTCGCCCTTTGACAATTTCAAATGCGATAGATAAATGGATGCATCGGAACGCAAGATGGAAGCACCGAATTTTTAAAGAGGAAGAGAGATAACAGATAAACATAAAGGACTGCACTCAGGTGCAGTTCGATAAGCACGATTATGACAATTCACAATTTGTATATATTTTCGAGGAATGGCTTGTTACTGTATTACGCTGAATGGAATAGACTGAATAAATCTGGAATTACGAAAGAAGAGGTATGTTTTGAAACGCAATACGTCTATTTGGTTAATTGAAGAATATTATAAGGTTAAATCCTTGTATTTATATATATATATATATATATATATATATATATCATTTTGTTATCTTTTAAAATTAATGAATAATTTTTAACGAATATATTTTCTATATTTATTTTTTTCCTTATCTAATTTTTTATTTTAGGAGGCAAAGCTGATGTATGGAATGCTATTCTCAATAAAGTCTTTTGTAAGTAAAATATCACCGCTGGATCCGAAGGAAGGATTTTTGTATTACAAAACAAGCAAATATACTCTACATTATTTTGAAACGCCGTCTGGCTTAAAGTTCGTTTTAAATACAGACAACGCAACTCAAAATGCTAGAGAATTGTTGCAACAATTGTATCGCGAGGTGATTTAACAATCAATATACATATCAATATACGTATCGATAATGAAATTTTCATCTTTGATGTATTAATTGCATATATATTATTTTTCTCAGGTATATTTGGAATACGTCGTGAAGAATCCCCTTTGTCAACTGAACGAACCTATTCAGAGTGAATTATTTAAGTTAAAAGTTGATGAGTTATTAAAGAAATCACCGTTATTTTTAAGCAGATCTATATAGTCTATGAAATTAAAAAAACAAACAAAATATATACTCGTACAATTAAAATTGTAAGACGTATTATCATGTAAAAGTTATTTTTTTTTTTTTATATTACCTTATTCGTATCTGTATATTTATATTGTAATATATAAATTAAACACATAAGAAAATTAATTGAAAAAGTAAAAAAAACTGTGATTACTCATTGTATTTTAAAATTATCCTTTAATTACATTGCACAGTATACCTCTAATTTTACACATATTTTGCTATCTATTACCTTATATTAGAGCTTGCACTATGTAAAACTTCCAGGTCTTATAACTTTTGTCCATACATTATATATCTTTCAATATTTTTAACAAATATGAGTGTCATGCTATGAATGATAATTTTATATGATACTAAAAGACAAGTGTCCTCCTATACATTAATGATGTGAAATACAGATATTAGGGTACACGAATTCTTAACCCTTTAAATGGCCATCATGAAAAGTGTATTATTAGTACAATTAAATGTTATATTTTAGTGATACTTAATAGATATTTCAGTCATACTGTATATAGTAACTTAAATTTTCATTATCGTAAAGAACTCTAGTGGTTTCGCTCGTTTCAATGTTCCGAACATTCTTGTTTTTTTTTTTTCTTTTCCTTCAACATTTGCGAATAATGAAATTTTATATATAGAAAAAAAAAATAAAAAAAAAGAAAGAAGAAAAAATAAATAAATGAAAAAAAAGAAGAAAAGCAAATACGTGCGAACGAGAGAAAACTTTGAAGTTATGGCACAGCACTTCCAAATCTGTAAAATGGTATAGAAATAATATTAGTAAATCCAGTATTAAATATTGTAAATACATTCGGAAATGTATATCTCTATACGGAGAATAATTATCAAATGATATTATATAAAGCACATCTTTCATTTTTCATAATATAATACTATATATCATTCCGGTATTAATAGCAACTACCCCATATAAACTCTGTTCTTTTATCTAAAATCACTCTCTGCTGTTATACATATACATATATATATATATATATATATATATATATATATATATATATGTATGTATATATATATATATAATTAAAGTATAAATTTATAGGCAAGAAATATCCACGTAAATATTGATTCTATTGAAAAGCAAAACGAGATTATACTGCGCACTGATGGTATAATATAAGAAATAGATAAAGCTATGATAAAAGAAAATGCAAAATAGTAATAAGATAATTTATAATTCTATGTATATATAAATATACCTTTATAAGAATAGCACATAATATGATGTGTGTGTGTGTATAAAGGTATATCTACAATACCTCCTTACAATTAAAAATTATGGAACTACTTTCATCATTACCAAATCACTATAGATTCTGTAAAATGGCAATGATCAAAGTAAAATCCAAGTGATGTCATAGTCAAGAAAGAAAAGAAAATAAACAGATCGTTAGCGAAAGGATCTTCTAGTATATAAAAAAAAAAAAAAAAAAAAATTGATAAAATTAAAAAAAAAAGAAAAAAAGTTTAGCTCAAAATGCAAAGTTTATCATATTTTAATATGAAAACTCATTTTAGAAGATCATATATACATACATAATCTTGCATATTTTCTTTATCAGAAAGAGAAAACTATTCTGATACGTGAATTAGGAATAAAGCTACGACAAAATCGATGAATAAATCAATTGCAAATCATTTTTTATCGTCGAATACGAAATGCGTAAATTTTTTTTTTTTGTTTTTCTTTTTTTCCTTTTCTTGTTTTGTTTCGTCGCCAGGTATAAAACTTATACTCGATCCGGAATATATAATAGGCATACAATAAAAATACCACATGAGATTATGACTTTCATCGTTTCTAAACTCTGAGTTGCAATTATAAGTATATACACATAGACGTATATATATAAATACATAACACGTGCAGGTACCGGTGGTGGTACCGTACAACTGCACAGGGGATCGGACTTGGACGCAGGCGGGGGGCCGGGGGGAGGGGGTGGTACTGTTTATTGCATAAAATCGATTATCATTATTTTCTTTTTTTTTTGTCTTTCTTTCTTTCTTTCTTTCTTTCATCTCCTGCTCCCTGCATTACGCGTGAAAGTATTATAGCGATACGTTTCGTGTACATGACTGTACAATTTACGTGATTAAATTTGCGTACTATCATACATTATGCACTAAATACGTGCATACGTAAATACGCATCCTATATATATATATATATATGTCCAGATACTTCGAGAGACGTATGTATATTGCTACATTCGTACTCAGTCTTCGTTTTTCCTCAAAATATATATATATATATATATATATATATATATATATATATTTGTCCTTTTTATTATTTCTGCTTTATTTTTCTTTTTTTGTCAATTTTTCTATCTCTTTCTCTTTTTTTTTTTCGTTTTATTATTTTTACTCCGTTTCTTTCTTTTTTGTTTTGTTTTTTTTTTTTTTTTTTTTTTCATTCTTGTTATTCACTTTAGGATTGCGAGCTTTCGTTCCTAATACGTTCCTCGTCGCTAGAAGCGAATGCGTTATTACTACTTCCAGATGTTTGCAATACAGCGTGCATCGGCTCCTCTATTACCGACAATCTCTTTTCACGATCCGTAGACGACGATACCGCCGAACTATGAAAGAAAACATTTCTCAATGTAGCAACGTTAATGCGTTCTACGGATGAATGATCCTCGATCGAAGTATCGCTATTCAATTCTTTATTTGAATTCCTACGAATACGAAGAAGAATATAACCGATTAATCATTAGATAAAGACAATCGTATCTATGATTATTATTATTATTATAATTATTATTATTATTATTATTATTATTATTGTTGTTGTTGTTGTTATTATTATTGTTATTATTATTATGCCGGTGATAGAACGTACTTTGAAAGCTTTTGAGTTTCTAAATCCTGTTGTTCTACCTCTTTATTACGTTTCCGTCTACCGCCGCCAGTCGTCCTATTATTCGCTGCATTATTGCACTGTGCTCCTCCTCCGTTAATGGTTTGGTCTCTATCCGCTTCGATAAAACTAACGTGATCGTCGAACCGTACACGCTCGGATCCACCATCCTCACCGCACACCGTCCAATTGCTCGAATCGCTGTGTTGCCGATCCAATGGCGGCTTACGACGCGTACGTTTAGCCAAACCCGGTACTACCTCCTCCAATGAACTCAAAGAAGTCGCCTGACCGGCCGAGTCCATGTGTCCTCCTCCTCCTCCTCCTCCTCCTCCGCCTCCACCACCACCACCACCACCGGTATTAGAATTTCCAGTATGATCTCCCTCCGTACTTCGACCGCCATTAATCGAATTACTGTCCATCTAAAGTTGATCGATAAGATCGTTCAATACAAAACAAAACAAAAATTCGAAACGTGATATACATATATATATATTTATATATAATAAATAATATGTCAAACGTAATTTTTTTCCATTACCTTGAAGTTAAGAACAGAACCTGACAATGCTCTTGTCGATGCTGCGCCATCGTCGAGAGCTATCGATGCATTAACAGACTTCTCTGATAGGCTCGTAGCGGCCGATGCTGTTTCGCTGCATAAACTACATCTTTGCGTTGAAGTCACGTCTGCCTGGACTTCCAATCTTAAAAAAAAAAAAAAAAAAAAAAGAAAAAATTATTTTAAATATATATATATATATATATATATGAAACGCACACATATGCGTGCAAAAGAATTGATGAAACGCTTAAGGAAAATGAAAAAAAAAATAAATAAATAAATAAATAAAAAAAGAGTAATATTTTCACAAAATTATATGATACCTCTGACCACCGGGAAGAACGCTAGAGGCAATACTTCCTGCTAGACTGGTACCAGCTAGAGCTACATTACTAGCGCTCTCACGATCATTTTCTCGGCCCAATTTTTCCAATTGGCTCCCGCTACCCAATGACAACGATGCTTCTCCAATAGAAGGATTACCACCACGATGACTGGCAACGTCTATCGAGGCGGCGTCTGAACGTACAACACGTACAAATATTTCATTGATTTTCTTTCATTTATTTTCTGTTCTTTTTTTGTTAAAATTAATTAATAGATATTTACCACCAGCAATGCGAACGCCCAAGGCACCCATCAGTTCGTTTTCATCATCGAAATCGAATCGGACGCCGGTACCATTAGTGGACACTCCACAGCCACCACTACGGCATAAAGAAACCGGAACCACGCCGTAGACGTAGAACAAAAGAATTGGTACGCCAATTCCAACTGCTAAACCTGCCAATACGGGCGATACTAAAACCTAAACAAGGAGGGAAAAGAATTGTTACGTCGAAAGAAAAGAAAAGATTAAAAAAATAAGAAAAAAAGAGAGAGAGAGAGAGAGAGAGAGAGAAAATGATCATACTTATAAACGTACATCATATTACGAGACGCGAAAAAAATCGTTCGGATCTCTCGAAGATTCTATGATCGGGAAAAAAAAATTTTTTAACCACGATTCATACCTCCTAATTATTAATATAACGAAATATATGAGAAATTCAAGTACGTCGTTTCAGAGAATATCGATATTTGAAATTTGGGTCGATTCGTCAGTTTTGGAGACATTGCAAAAAAGTTTCTTTTCTTTCCTTTTTTTTTTTCTTTTTTTCTTTTTTTTTTTTTTTTTAAAGATCGGGAATAAAAGAGAAGAGGAGACGGAGAGAATGTCGTGTAAGTGCTTGTTCTCGCGACAACGAATCAATTTCTTTCTATTTTTTTTTTTCATTTTCATTTTCTTAATCGATTACCGTAAAAGCTATTTCACGAGAGGGACGCGCGAGCGTTTTGATCGATTCGTATATAAAAAAATGTTGACACGGTTTCGGTTTTTGACCGTTTGTAAATATCTACTTTCTCTAGATATTTACAAACCCACCACCCTTCCCACCCTTCCTCCCACGCTTGTCTATTCTTGTCTATCAATTTTCCTTCGTTTGCTCGATTTATCGGACACCGACTAGCCCTTATTAAAAAGCTTCGTCAATCGAGATGAGTAAGAAGAAAAAGAAGAAACAGCAGCAAACGGAATCGTCTGGAAACGCCGTGTCGATGCAAAACGACGATCGATTTTCCCTTCCTTTTTTTCTTTTTCTCCGCATTTTCTTTTTTTTATCTGTTTTTCTTTTTCTTTTTTTTTTACCGAATCATCATCGCATGCGGTGGTTTCTTCTATTGGCAAAAGCGTATCGTTAAAAAAATTGTCGAACGCGTGATTTGAATCGTATACGGCATTGAGACGACGGTGTAGCGTTATTGCAACAGTGTAACTAAAGTGCATACACGCGTGCGTATGTATGTGTATAAAAGCATATAACGGGGATGGTTGAGGGAGAAGGGGAGGGGATGCCATCGTAGAAGACGATAAAATAAAAACTATTGAAAAGAAGCTACGATGATCCGGTATCGTTTGAACGAACGAGGGGTGGGCTCTTAATGTATTATATACATACATATACGTATATGTCTCTATAGATATATATACACGTATATAATATATATATATATATATATATATATATATATACACGTATATAATATATATATATATATATATATATATACACGTATATAATATATATATATATATATATATATATATATATATATATATATATATATACACGTATTGACTTCGTTCAGTTGTCCCGTAAAAATTGACGATCATACATTGTCAGGTGGCTAGCTCGGTTCATCAATTAAATCGGTGTTGCCGACAGCGTGAGGGATAAAATGCATGTACCCACACAAGAAGAAGAAGAAGAAGAAGAGACCATGCATGCTACCTACGACGATAACAACGACGCAACAACAAAATACGATACGATGAATCTCGTCAGAAAGGGAGAGGGTTCTCCTGATGCGCTTTTAGTATATTTTTTTTTTCCGTATCATCCATAACACCAGCGCTGTGGTGTTACACGTATAACATACACACATACATACATACATACATATATCATACATACATACATACATACTTACATACATACATATATACGTATGTACGTACGTACGTACGATACGCACGCGCGCACGCTCGACTACAGCGATATTGGGGTTGAATAAAGAAGGGAGTATATGCCACGGCGGGGTGGAAAGAGAGAGGAGGGAAGAAGGAAGGAAGGAAGGAGTACGGAATGGAAGGATATTGATCGCACGCGACGAACAAGAGAGGTGGTACGCGCATGACAGATCCTTTCTATCCCCAGCCTGCGCAGGCAGCGGGGACTCTATTCCATCCGAAGTCTGATAAGGTTGATAGCCGAGAGAAGGAATAAGAGGTTAGAGAGATCGGTGTCACTCGGTACTCACCGAGTTCCGCGTTTTGTACCGTGATCCAAGAAGCAAGGGTTCTTGATAACAGAAACGGAGAAAAAAAGAGAGAGAGAGAGAGAGAGAGAGAGAGAGAGAGAGAGAGAGAGGGTGGGAGAGAAAGAGAGAGAGAGAGAGAGAGAGAGAGAGAGAGAGATAAGTATATAGTTAGATTGATAGAGATGAGAGGGAGAGAGGCACAGAGAAAAAAAGAGAGAGAAAGAGAGAGAGAGAGAGAGAAGGGAATGATAGCGCTTCGCGCCAAGGGCGTGCCGTGTTACGTCCGAGTCAGTCAAGTATTATAGTGTGCGAGAGATGATTTGAAATATCCCAAAAGAAAATATTATACGAAGTTTGATCTTCGTCGGGTCCAAAGATAAGTGAAAGGGTTAAAAGAAAAAAGATTAAAAAAAAAGGAAAGACAAAAAAAAGCGACAAAAGAAAAAAAAAAAGGAAACTAATAATACAAGTGTCAACGTGTTTGTTGCTCGCCATTTTGTTGCATTTAGAGAGACTATCCTCTCTCTATCTTTCTTTCTCTTTTGTATTATTCTATACGTCCGTCCGTTGTTCGTCCGGCTGCCTTGTCTGTTTTTATCTATCTATTTCTCTATCCCTCTCTCTCTCTCTCTCTCTCTCTCTCTCTCTTTCTATCTCTCTCTTTCTCTTTTTCTACTTTCTGACAAATTGACGAGTATATACATTTTGATATTTAGGTTGATCTAGCCAGGAACGGGGAAGTATATATCGTATAGAAATTTAAAGGGATCATTGCCCGTTTGAGAGAGAACAAATAAATAAAAATGTCAGACTGCGAGGACAGCGAGGATTCCTGCGGCGAGGAGGAGGTGATTCCCAAGTGGGAACTACGAAAGGAGTGGCTTGAGGACATATTTGAGAACTATTTGAAGGCACCAGTTAGTCGTCTTATGTTTAATAAAAAAAAAAAAAAAAAAAAAAATTAAGAAAAAATAAATAAATAAAAAAAAAATATAATAAAAATAAAAATCATTCGATAATCTTATTCGGTGATCTCTAACTTATCGAAATTTGACAGGTTTTTATACCTGAATTCAAAATCGTTCCAAAATGCATATCGAACGAAAGTCTCCTAAGCAATATAACATACGCCGACACTACGGTCTATTCTGAAAATGTTCGGCGAAAAATAAGAATGATCATCAAACGATTACCGGACGATCCCTTCAGTCGTTTCTTCGTGACCGAGGGCCAATACGATCTACGTGAAATTAAATTTTACACGCAGGTGAGCGTAATCCGCTTGTGTATATACATGCATATATATATATATATATATATTAAAAAAAGAAGAAAGAAAGAAGGGAGAGGAAAAAATAAATATTTCCATAGCACTGTCACGATTTCATTTCAGATAGTACCGGACTTAGAGTCATTCCAAAAAAAACATTTAAAGGGAGATCGATTAAAACTCTCGGAATATAAACGCCCGCCGTTGAACGTGCCAATATGTTTTTACGCGCATTACAGTCCGCCTGGAGGTACCGACGATAGCCCAGTACCCCCGGAATCTATGTTGGTATTAGACGATTCAGAAGGTACGACGATTAAATTCTCCGAAGGATTGACATTCGCCCAGGCAAAGGCAGCCTTGGATTCAATAGCTACGATACACGGGCTCTCCCTATGCATGAAAATAATAGAGGGTAAACAATTACCGGAACGTTACCCGTTCCTATTTCAAAAGGCCAAAGCGACGGATTCGTATCAACAGATGGTGGAACGTGGTTTCTCCCAATTAGCCCACTTTTTGGAACGTGTGCCAGGCCTCGAAACTATCCTCGAAGCACTTATGGCACTACGGCCGAAAACCAAAGACATCATCATGACCCTTCTAACTCCGGAAGATCCATTGGCCCTGATCACGCACACGGACTTCTGGTGTAAGAACTTGGAATTCCTATATTATCAGGAAAGTATCGTTTGTCTGATTCTCGATTGGCAAATGGTCGCTTATAGCAGACCGACGAACGACGTCGCGTTGTTATTGCTGAGCTCGTTGCCGAGCAAATTGCGCCGTAAATACACCGAATCCCTATTGGATTCATATTGGAACGCCTTAAATCATAACTGCTACCTTTACGGGGTCGACATATCGAAAGATCTTGGATATACAAGGAAAGATCTCGCTAAGGATTATAGGAAGTCTCAATTATTGGCATTATTACTTTGCATTGGCTCTATAGACATAGCTTTGGGACATCCGCAAACGGAACAACGTTTGATCGATGTACTTGAGGATCTTCATAACGACGGTATATTAACCGAAGAGATTGCAATAACGACAACAGAAGCGGAAGCTTAAATAGCCTTCCTAACAAGGGGATCTATAATTCCTTTCTGTTTCAATAAAAATAATATAAAATAAAAGAAAAAAAAAAAAAAAAAACACATATAATACACGAGCCTAGCTATTTCCAAATGGACCCTTGGAAGGTTTGTGCTTCCAAGCTCTCTCTCCGCTTCCGAAGATATGGTAGCAGAATTTTTATGTCGGTGTGTAGACTTTAATGCCAGCAATGATTATTAAAGCAGTACTAAAGATCGGGCAGACGAGTGATAATCGATTAAATGGATATAACGACAAGTTGGAGGCCAGTATCTCTTCTTTTTTTTTTTTTTTTTTTTTTTAGCGTAACGAAAAGAAAGGGAAAGGAAAAACAAGGAAGGAAGATAAAAAAAGAGAAACTGAGAAAAAAGGGTGAAGAGGAAGAAGAAGAACAACAACAAAAGTATGAGGGGAGAAAAAAAGAAGAGAAGAAAAACACGTTCAATTAAAAGACTATAAAGTGCGTCAAATATGAATTTGATGAGAATGTCATTGAACCGAAAGTAGATTTATTCATGCACTATCTTTCATATTCTAACCATGTGCTGCTCTGCACGATCTTCCTCTATTCACGGCACAATTTAACGAAGTCGTCGATATAAATCGTAAAAAAGCTCATTGATATTATTCGAAAACGAACGAGAGAATAATACATTTAGTAAAGACTGCTTTTTTGTTTGTTTTTCCCCCTCGAGCATGATGTGTAACATTAGATATTAATTAAACTTTTTAACGACAACCTTTGTAATATCGTTTCGCCGAATAATTCTGCTACTATAAAACCTTTTTAATAACGTACCCATGTATATGTATATGGATTGAGTTTCGAAATATGTATGTATTATTAACGGCGTGCTATTTTTCATGCGGATCAAATTGAAAATGTGTTTCTTAATATAATATTTTATATTCGTTAATAAGTGCGAAAACGTTTGTTAGACATCGTCCTAAGAGAGAATAATAATAATGCTCTATTTATGGGTGCTCCTTACTATTTATGGGTCAAACAAATCTCTCCTCACCGATCGTATTATTCGAACGAATTAAAAAAAAAAGAAGAAGAAAAATAGATTAATCTGTTTTATAAGCCAATTTCTTATGTTATATTAAAAAGAAAAAGAGAAAGAACAAAAAAAGAAAACAAAAAAAAAAATAAGAGAAAAAACCACACTTCGTTTCAATATAAATAAAATATACTTCGATGTTGTCATGAAATATCAAGCGTCTTTAATACATGAGTGTGTGTATATATATATATATATATGTATGTATATAATATATATAATATATATACATACACATACACATACACATATACATACACACAACGTATCTATAATCATGGAAATGTGTCAAATTAAAATAAAGATGAGATGTCAAAGTAGAGAATAAGAATAATATTGACACACACGCGCGCGCACGCACACACACACACACACACACACACACACACAAAAGAAGAAATATCTGACATTTTTCGGACTTACCGATGCGGTAACACCACCTGCAATAAAAGCATTTCTCTTGTGCTTGTTGGCTTTCTTATACCTTGTGTATAATTTTCTTCCCACCCATACTGGAATGCCTATAATAAAAGTATTTATTAATGTAAAAATGTATTAAATTTTATATATATATATATATATATATATATATATATATTATAATATTAATTAATAAAAAATGAATATTTACCTATAATCATTGCAGGCACCGCTATACCAGCAACAAGAGCAATTCCAACGGGAGCACCAACAAGAGTTCCCAACTGCCAAAGAATTTTCTTCTTTCTGGACCACGGCTTTTTACCCCAAAAAGTACAGCCAGAAGGACTGAGGAAAGTAACAATAATCGGAAAGTTTACAAACCCGTTGTTGGATCTGTTATCGAATGAATTATCATTAACATATAGATAATATTAATACCTTAGATAATGGAGATCGCTGATTTCTTTCATACAAAGCCAACAAAATTCGGCTCCGCAAACGGCACACGTCATATGATTACAACTTCCATCGTCCATTTTAACGATAAGAGCCTGACATCGTGGGCACGGTTTAATATCGTCTCCTGAACGCACAACGCAAAAACATTACAATTTGTACAATTTGTGTATAGCGTAGAAAAAAAGTAAGAGAAAAGAAAAGATTGAAGGGGGGGGGGGAAATAAGGAAACTTTATAAAAACGAATACGTACGGTGTTGTGAATCACTTTGACTGAAACTAAGCGAGGAGCTACGCTCGTAATATTGCGAGCGCTGTGCCCTAGCAGCATCGCACGTTTGATTGGGATGCCATCGGGCTTTACAATGATAACAAAAGTATGAATCGCAACCAGGTCGTTCGCATCGTAATTTTGGACATGAGGCACAACCGCTGGCGATCACGGCGAAGCTGCAATCCGGTGCAGGACACCATCTTGCGTCAGGTTCGACAGCGAGGACTCTTCGTACCATAAAATCCTCGTATTTTTCTAATTGAGCTGAATCATTTAGGATCATTCGTATGTCTGTTGACAAAAAGAAAAGAAAAAAAAAAAAAAAAGGAATGAAAGAAATTTGTTAGAGTAATATATATATATATATATATATATATATATATATATAATTTCTATATTTTAATATAATCATTTATACCATTTGGATGAAGCGGTTCTGAACATACGGGACAGGCAATGTTAACCCTTGACTCTGAAATCTCGATTTTAAGATATTGTTGGAAGCAATCATAACAGGTACGATGATGACAGGATTGTATTACAGGGAATAATTCGATTGGCAGATCGGCTAAGCACAGTGGGCATTCCATTAATCCGCTTTCGTTGCTCTGTAATAATAATAATAAAAAAAAAAAAAAAAAAAAAAAAAGAAAAAAAAAAGAAAGAAGAGAAATGAATAAGAATATTGTAGTAACGTCGAAGGTAATTTTATTTAATATAATTTATTATCTATCTAATGTTTGCCAAGAAAAATTCTACAATATGGTATCCTCCAAAATTCCTTCTCAGTCGCACTTGTACAGTTCTATAAATACCTTTCCGGCAGAAGAAAGTACAGAGCCTTTGCTGGAAGCACGTTGTAGGTCTATGTTGTAAAATTGATAATGGCTTGAACCATTACTTACTCTGGCTTCGATAAATACTTTACTGCTAGCTGGATCTTTAGCTGTAAAATCGAAAAGTAGAAGAAGAAGAAGAAGTAGAAGAAGAAGAAGAATAAGAAGAAGAAGAAAAAAAACAGACAAAAAGAAATGAAGAGTAGAATATTTTTATGATGGATAAACGGTATGAAGAAAAAATATTATACATACATATATATATATATATACATACGATAGAAACATTATATAGGTAAAGAAGATTAATTACCTTTAGTGTTGTTCCTGTTGCCGGAACTGGGCGCACGTACTATTCTCCGACCAATCAGAGGGCTAGAATATAATAATCTTCTTAAGGAAAATCTTGGAAAGCGTCTAGCACGTGGTGCTGCACCATTACAGCCCCCAGAAGTATTATCGTTTTCTTTGAACATCTTGGAAGTATATAGAGTAATAATACTGCTACAATGTCATTCTTGGATTCAGTCAACTAGATTTTAAAGAGTACCTACGGAGAACAACAACAACAACGATAACAAATAACATATCTTAATCGTCATTCATCGAATTGATCGATCCCAACAAATAGTTCCCAACATGTTCCTTCTTAAATAATTACAGACAATTTCTCATACAGTTCCTACTTCATAACAAAAGATAAATTCTATCCTATTCGATTACACGACAAAAATTGTTTTTCTTTTTTCCTCGTTTTTTTTTTGTTTTCTTCGATTGCCAGGCATAGATAATTATATACAAATACATTTACATACATACATACATATATACATATATATATATATACATATACATTTATATATATAGTATATATATATATAGACACCACACACCACACCACACACACACACATCACGTATGCAATTCATGGAAAGCATAACAAAGTAATTTATAAAATTCATGATTCATTCTACGTCAAATTCTTCTTGCGATGCGTTATTTGTAAATCAAGAGGTTAATAAGTTTAATATCATTCCTTTATGTGCACGTTTTGTAATAACCAATTTAAATACCATTGGAATAAAGAAAATTCGATCGAAATCCGTAGGAAAATGACAAATTTTAATTTCAAATATTAGCGGGTAGAACACTATGTATGTCGAATTGAATCTATTTTATATTTCGTCTTTACTCATCGATCGTCACTATTACCAATTATCGAAATGAAATAATATTTTTCTCGGAATGAAAGTATATTTGTATACATCGAGAATTTCTCTCTTTCTCTCTCTCTCTCTTTTTTTTACGAATAGTCTCTGTATAAATTTATCCTTTCTCCAAGAAGATATAAAAGAACTATTATCATCGCGTCTCTCACTCACTCTCTCACTCTCTCTCTCTCTCTCTCTCGCTCTCCTTATGACTTTGTCTTTTTCTCTACGATTTCACCGCGCGTTCACGGCACGCATGAATAATCAGTATGTCGAAATGTTAAAAAAAAATCACGTAATGAGAAATGATTTCGACACGCTAAGATCCATGAGACATTGTTCATGACACAGATTTTTTTTCCTCTCTTTTCTTTTATTTTTTATCTTCTTCCTTTTTTTTTTTCGTTCTGTTTGTTACAATTTAGCGGAGTCTTTTAAATACGCACTCGTTACATTATAAAAACCGATGCATTTTACATAATTTGCTTTTTTTTTTTTTATTCTTCTTTCGCTCCATTAAAAGATTACGGTATAAAAATAATGACATAACTACATTGTTTATGCTCCAAGAAAACAAGTTGTTCTATTTGCCTACAGCTCGCATTTATCGGGAGACTTGAAACTTCGCAAAAAAAAAAAAAAAGAAAAGAAACTTGAAAAGAAACAGAAAAGAAACAAAAAAAGGAGAGATGTTTACGTACTATCTCGACATGATTATTTATACGATTATTTATTGGAATAAATTAAATATCGGATCGTCGGTTTATCCGATTAATTTATTATTATGAATTGAACAATATTTTTTTTTCTTGACGTGCTACGCAAGTGCCGGGAAAAAAAAAAGGAGAAAAAAAGAAAAGAAAAGAAACGAAAGACTATTAAATTTTTGACGTAAATAATAAAATTATATATGCGTATATGTGTATATATATATAACGCAAAAACGTTATCGAATATTATTCGATAATCAATCGGCCATGAAAATAAACGTTTATTTAACAGGAATATCATAAAACAAACGCCATTTGCATAAATGATCCGAGCGAACAGGTAAATTACGCTATACCGTGTGTGGACATAATGTATGTGTAATATATTTTTGGAGGAACATTGAATACCTTGTGCAGAGATCTTACAATCCATGTTAATCAATGAAATCGATTAATCAACAAAAATATGAATGAGTAAGTTGGGAATAAATTTAGAAAAAGGAAAGAAAGAAAGGGAAAAGGAAAAGGCAAAAGAAAACAAAAAAGAGTAGAAAGAAGAAAAAAAAAAGTAAAAGGAGCGAGAAAAGAGAAAATAGAAAAGAAAACAAAAGAAAAGAAAATGAGGGAAAACAAAATAATGCTTGGACGCAGATGACTAGCATTAATGATAATGATGAAGAAGAAGAAGTAGTAGTGTAGTAGTAGTGTAGTAAGTAGCTAAAAACGAGGAATTCGAAAGCCTGAAGTATAATCATAGTTAATCGAAATCAACTCACCTCTTTTACTCTTTATGTTCGTCTGATAATGTTAATACACTGGAAGATCACAATATTATCAAGACAATCGTTATTAAGGCCAATTAATTAACTTATTTTTACTTATTTTGTTGGTTAAGGATATTCACTTGACATAACAGCTGACTGGATTCCGATTATGGTATTATCATCGGTTGTGTCATATATCAGAACTGAAATGGAACATATGTTGTGTGAAACCCGTGGCGCTACCATACGAGAACGCTCGGTACTATAAATAATCACTATCAATATCATATATGGAAAAACATCAATATTTTGATATGACAAATTATCGATTAAATTCGTACGTACATATATAGATATACGTATATATATATATATACGCACTTGCGATTCTAATGTGTATAACTATTTCGATCTTCCGCTTTTACAATATTAATTTATATTGTGAAATGTGATGACAAATGAAACAGTGTTTTTCAACGAGAACTATGTCAAATCGAAACGTCCAATAACATCATAGAATTTCTACGATATTGAGTACTGATTGGACGGATGTTTAGGTGTGTCTTTGCGAATAAGAAAAAAGAAAGAAAGAGAAAGAAAAAAAAAAGAAAGTCTAATCGACCTATCGAAAGAAACGATAGCAAATAAAAGGATTGTTACGACAAACAATAAATACATAGATACAAACAAACGGATAACAGATATTCGAGGGAATAAATAATGACCGTAGTATTACAAAATACTTGTACAAATCCAAAAGGTATTCTATTCGTCAAAGAGACGAATGCTCTTTTGCCCGCGCATTTCGTTTAAATTCAAATCGAAACATGATCACTTGTTATTTGTTTTGAAAATGAAATCAGCGTAATAAATTATTTACATAAGTTATTATTATAAAATTGATGTTTCTTTTTTTTTCAAATATTTTACACATCGAACCTTCCAAATGATATTTTACTCCGAATCTAATACGCATACATGTAAGAAATGTTAATAGACAAAAGGATTTTTGCATTCGTTGGATACATCATTGTTCCTTTTTTTTATCTTTTTCCTTTTTTCTATTTTTTTCTTCTTTTCTTTGTTTTTTTAATTAAGGAGAGGTCACCAAGATTTCGTCTTTGTTGTTTGTTTTGTTTTGTTCGTTTTTTTTTTTTGTTCAATGTACTAATGAGCAGTCTATGTACAGAAATGTTTTATTCTTAAATTATGCACAAATTGCAATCAATACAAATGTATCTGAAACAAGCAAGTTGGGGGATATCTCAGTTTTTGGCTGCCATAAAAATATTCAGATTATATGGCAGCTGTTTTGTTAGGTGTCAATGTGTTGTTGCATCAATCGCCATGCGTTTTTGCAAAATCCATGAGACACGTCCGATTAGTTGTTGTCATATCCGGAAGAAGAGATAGCTGTTTTAAATTGATAACTGAATCTTGAGTATCACTGATAATCAATTTAAAACAGTTAATCATATCTATTTTATAGCTTAGTATAGTAAAGCTAGTTTATTTTTTTTTTCAGACATCCACATTTCGACTAAGTAGTATTATAGTAATAAAGGTATGCGCTAAGTCTGCACTTCAGCTAGATATCATAAAACATGTATCATTCCTTCTCTGGCACATCATACATTGGTATTACTAAGTATACGTTTACTTTCTTTTTTAAATCATGCGAAACAATGCAGAAATGAACTTCGTATCAAATTCTAATACTCGATAATAGTATGCTTATACTGTAGTAAAAAAAAAAAGGCTAAATCACGTAAGAAGTGTACTCAGAAATAATAACAAAGTCTAATTCCTTGTGCACACCTGTTTGTGTTTTCCCATAATCAAAAGGAGAAGTCATTTTAGCATTCATCGTGGTATTATTCAATCAACACTCAGTATTGAAACATAAAAATCTAGTGTCGTTAACAACTCTACTAATAACCGTAAACCAAGAGAAAAAAAAAAAAACTCAAATCTTGTGAAGTAAATAGAAGGAACATCATTGGGAACACCTTTGAACCAGGATTTCTTACAGCTGCCGCCCACCATCGTAAATTTAACAATGGAATTCACTTTCCTAGTATCTCATTAAATTTCATCCCGGTTATGACGCTAAGCAATACGATATACAAATTCATCGTTAATTGTCATTAAAGGTTCTAACCATTAAAATCAATAAGTCCTTTTTTTTGTTTCTTTCTTTTTCATCTATTCGAGTAGTCGAAGGACAAAAAAGATTGTTTTCCTTTTCTCTTTCATGGCAGTTTTACAGTTCAAAAGAATATTTTCATCGGACTGTGTACACAATATGAAAATATTTCCTAATCACTATGATCAACAATTTTCAACATTTTTATTATTCATTAGTTTTCGTTGAATCGGTGTACTATTCGCTTCTTCTTCTTTTTTTTTTTCTTTTTTTATACTTTTGACGTCAAGAAAAAATAACATGTAATATTTAAATTATTCACGTGAATTTAATTCTGCTAATGTAAAAAATATATATATTATATATATAATATATTCGTTACAACCAACACTACCATGAAGATGCGTAACTTTAAAATAAACATTTCGAACGAATAGTTTAAATATTACGTTATAACGAATCATTTAAATTCATTCAGATAGTTTCCGTACGCATTTAGTCTTTACGTATAAAAATATAAACATATTCAAACGACACAACAAAATCATCAATTTTTCATTTCGTATTATTCATTTTATTTGTCCTCTTAAACTGTAAAACATTATCCAGCAAAAAGAATTTTTTTTCTCTCCTTGTTCAATCGATATCATTTGAGAATGCAGCCAAATAATTAATAATCCAAAGATATTTTTTATTGTTCGTTTATCTTATCAATTTAATAAATGCTTCAATTAACGACTTACGATGACGATTATGATATATATATATATATATATGTATATGTATATATATATATATACATATATATAAAATAGAATATAAACTATAATAAAAGATAAGAAAACAACGTTAATTATTTGCGATGCATTCGTAAAAAGAAAAGAGAAAAGCTTAACGGCATATCCAGATGAAATTCAATCAAATCGGTTAATTGACGTACGAGCCGCGAATATCCAGCCTATTTATTGGATCGTTAAACATTAACGAGTGACCATGGTATATACTTTAAAAAAGTACATCCAAATCACTGCCACGTAAGTTAGGAGCTCGGTATAAAAATGAGGCACAGTTTCACAATCAGGGAACCCTTTTTGACCAAATTGTGCTGCTACTACCTCCCAATGAATGTATCCGTATATCAAACATGATAGCATAATTACACTATCATTAAACTAAACCATGCATGGATATTAATATGTGTCCTTAAAATGTGTTTAAGGAGAATGACGATTTCTTAAACAACTGTCATATTCTTATCGGTAGCAAACAGTCTTAACAACGAGCGTAGAGACTAATCATGTCGCGATCCATAATCGTGAAGTCCTTGCGTAGGTATATACGTCATGTTACGTGCTGGGTGTTAATAGCTCATCATCAGGTGTAGTGTTTATACGTAAGTAGCAGCTGTTATGGTGAACCATAAACGGTTGTTTCTTTTTTTTTTAGCCACTGGTACCATTCACCAGAGCTTCCTTAGGCTTGTTGCTCTGCTGCATTCGAGGAGGACGATTTCGTGGTTCTCGTTGACCTTTTGAACCTTGAGAACTGTTGTTCGACACAGATACGTCATTTGCAGGCGTTCCTTCTTTATTAGTTATTGTTGATTGATCGCCCGGTCCGGCATTACTGCCTGAACAAATGTATATATTAGCATTTCACAAACAATTATTAAAAAAGGAACATGGTAGACGTTAATTTTATTCTTTCATTCTCTCTCTCTCTCTCTCTCTCTCTCTCTTTCTCTCGTTCTCTCTTTGTTTCTTTACTTTTGTTTTTTTTTTCTGGGAAGGAGGGGCGGGGTTGGAAAGAATAAAAACAAAACCGATCATACGTCCTAAAGTACATTGGAGTTTGATTTAACAATTATTTAAATTGAAGTTACCTTTCTCGCTATTAGTCGGCGTGTAACTTCTCTGTCGAGATCGTCGAACCCGTCTTCGTCTGATCACTTTAGCGCCTCCCTCCACGCTCGACACCGAGTCTACAGATACAAACCAATTGTGACCATCTTTTGCAAAGAAAATAACAACATTATTCCAATAATTTCAAGACAAGGAATGATAAGACAAATTACAAAAAAAGAAAAAAAAAAAAAGAAAAAAAATGAAAAAAAAAAGAAAAGAGAAAGCTGCACTCTCCACAAGTTATTAATTGCGTATATTAGTAATTAATGTCCCACGAGAAAATTAGTGTTAGATGGTCACAAATGTTTGCACCCCCTTTTTTTTTTTTCATGCCACGTTCCCAAAGTATTACGTGATCGAATATGCATATGCGTATGTTCTTTAGGACGGAGCGATTTTTTTTTCTTTCTCTCTCTCCCTCTCTCTCTCTCTCTCTCTCTCTCTTTCTCTCTCTCTCTCTCTCTCTCTCTCTCTTTCATACACGATCTAAAGGACAATTTTACCTCTATCAATGCTCGAAACGTCTTGACTATCAAGAACGGTGTCTTCGTCGTCCGTCGTTCGACGGCGTTCGTCTCTACGATCTCTACGTTGAACCGGTGGACGACCTTGTCTAGCCCCCATATACCCTGAATTCCCTGCACCACCTTGATGACCACCTCTTGGTGGAAGGTCTCGAACACGATCCTCATTACCGTCTAAAGTGTCACGACGTAATCCTACAAAACAAACAAACAAAATTAAAAGTATGAATCAATGTCGATGCAAAAAGAAAGAAAATTTTAATGAAGGCGTATAGTATGTAATAAGGAAGGATAGATAATTTATTTTAATCTTATTCAAATTTAAAAAAATAAATAAATAAATAAATAAATAATTTAATTAATTAATTAATTAAAAAAAAAAATAAGTTCAGTCGACCAGTATTTTAAAATTAAACCATAATGATTTATTCTATTCTACGAGAAAATAAAACTTATTATTGAACACGAAGTATATACACACCCAGTTCGGCATCAATAACGGAATCGCTTATTATTATTATATTTTTTTTTTCTACTAACTACCAAACTAACACGAATTAACAACAATTAAGAGTAAAATGAATTAGATTCCAATCCTTTCATTTGTTGGATTGTAATAATTAATTTCATGCACAGTATGTTTATGTCCAAGATAAGTTTTATTTAGAGATAAATGTGATCATAATACAAAATTAACAAAATTAGTCATACTGTGGTTGTATGCTACACTCGCAACATGTTATATCAAATTCTTTTTTCTTCTTCTTTTCTTTTTTTTTTTTTATCCATTTTGATGCCTATGATAGTAATAAGATAATGTTTATATCTACGCGTTTGCATTACATTACCTCAGCAATTTATAAATTTATTAATTTTCTTTTTCTTTACAAATCTTAGGTATTTAATACAATTCAATTCAATTTCAATTCAATGCAATGCAATTCAATTCAATTCAATTCAACTCAACTCAATTTGTGTAATGAAGATCGATTAAACAATTATATGTTTAAATAAGGCAATGTAACAACAGCACGATTGATACATAAGTACATATTATTGTCAAATATTATGATAATACTTCCATATTATTTTCAAAAATACCTTTGTGTCATATAATATATATATATATATATATATATATATATATATATATATATATATGCAATTAATTTTAACTGTAAAATAAACTAACACGCCATCACACGTGTGCTAAAGTCAGTTAATAATAATGGATTATTTGAAAACATATTATAACAAATATGCCCTTAGAGAATACAGTCTTATTTGGTATTGATTTTGTAAAAATTGTAAAAATGCTTACTATTACTATATAGATACAGATTTTAATTATTTCTAATTACAACTGCATAAAATGTGCAGAAAGTGAAAAAGAAAGAAAGAGACAGAGAGAAAAAGAGAGAGAGAGAGAGAGAGAGAGAGAGAGAGAGAGAAAGAGTAAACATGAGTTTTTAAAAACATGAACATGTAAAAAACTTTAAATCATAATTTACTCATCCATTTTGATCATAACAAGTGTAAAAAGAAAACGGTAGAATCAAAGAACGAAAAAAAAAAAAAGAAGAAAAGAAAAGAAACAAAACAAACAAAAAAAAAATGAAAAAGAAAGAAATAAAAAAAAAAGTAAAGTTCAATACTTTACACTCATATTTATGTATGATGTTATTTATATTGATTACTATGTAAAAGTACTAATTTAATTATTCTTACTACATTATTTTACTTATGTTTACAATAAGTAGTTACTAAAGAATAAGAGCATAAGCTAAGTACTACAATAGTAAGGATTTCGTTAGAACTTTATCTAGTAATCCACAACAACTCTAACCTCTAGGATACTAATGCTGTACAATGTATAATTGTAATGTTATTCAAAGTTTTGTAATTAAACCGCAACAATCTCGTGATATCTAAAACCAGTCTGTCTCTCACAGTGTGTTTTATCAACAATGTATGGTTCTTTTAATCACATTTCTTTCTTTCTTTTCTTTTTTTTTTCTTTTTTTTTTTTTTTTTAATTTATACTCAGAGGCCAAATATTTAACACATACATTGACGAATGTATCCAAGCTTATAATGAAATATTTTAATGGAATAATGTTCAGCATATTATCACAAAGCAATAAAGATCGAATTATTTGTTACTTTGTAGTGAGATGATTTCTGTTGTTAATGTCTCTGGTATCAGATCCACCACGAACTCTGCCATCACGTTTATGCGTGTTTTCTATATTGTTGATGTAATCAGTAATAGTATTACCGGCATTATGTCTGGCAGGGGCCCTACCCCTTCCCCGTCCTCTAGATTGACCGCCTCGTCCACCACGACCACCACCACCCTCTTCGGGCCCGGTGACCATTCCTCGCCTTGTCGGTGGAAAACTAGGCATTGGTCCTGTCGTTGATCCATGCATGCTTCTTAATTGTTGATCAATTTCTAATTTTTCTTGCCTGAGCTGTTCAACTTCCTAGAAAATCAAGGTATCCAAGGTTTTACATCAAAGTCAATTAATCTATTATACGTTTAACAAATTTGTTCTTTATATATTTCATAAGTTTATCGTAAAGACGATTATGTCAATTCTACGAATATACCTTTAAATGCGCCAAATGATACTCCAACAAAAGTTTGGCATTTGCAATACTTTCAACAGTACCAACAAAGACAAATGGTACTTGGCCTTCTTCTCGCGGGATCGTCGGTTGCGGTTCGTTGTCACCTTCTATTTTCACTCGTACCTGAAATGTATATTGTCTTAGCAAAAAATTTATAATTACCATGAAAAATTAGCTTTACCGATTACAGATTGTAATTCTATTTCGTATCCATACCATCCGTTTTCAGTCATCGTTGTTTATTATTTCCATCAATTGAAATGTTGATCAGTCTGTAAAATTTACCTAAATATGCAGCATAATGTAGGCTGTTATTGACATTATTAATAGTATAATAACAGCTCTACATTTTTAAACCACATTGTAGTAAACTTTGCTGATTGACATTAAAGATTTAAACCCTTTTGACATATATATATACATACATACATATATAAATATATATATATATATATATATATATATATATATATATATATATATATATATATTTTGTTTTCTTTTCTTTAGAAAAAATTCTACAATATACAAAAGATTTTATATACTAAGGTTAGAATGATAATATATTTCAAAAATATTTTACTAATTAATTAAATGTCACAGCAATATTTCATATAATGTTGTCATGTTTCCTATAAGTTATAATAGATATACTTTGGCATATAGAGAAATGTGTACATACATGGATTGATATTAATATTTGGCATTATCGAGTATCCCATATACTATGAGATTTTGCTTCATAGTTATGCATACATTAAGTTATATAAAATAAGAAAACAGATGATTTATAATAATAATAATAATAATAATAATAATAATAATAATAATAATAATAATAATAATAATGTAAAGAGAGACATATTCATTAAATTAAACAGTTTACTTAATGCAATATGATTTACGATATTTTTTCCGACATGTGATTATTTAATATTGATATATCACAAAGATGTGTTTATTGAAAAAGTAAAACTGGCCCGAGTGGTTCATGTAAGATGTGTAAGTGCTTTCAAACATATTCAATTGATACAATGAACCAGATGAAATAATTCCACAAACAATATAATGTAAAATACTTACTCTATCAGTGTGAGTATTCCCACTCGAGCCAGTTGTTATCTACCGAGAACAAACAATGCACGTATATCACATCAACGTAACTCTATGTTAATTTATAACTTCCATTTTCAATTGAAACATATATCGATTTTGCCAATTTTCTTAGAGCTGTTAAAACTGAAACTAATAACGTATAAAGATTCCATATTTTATAAAATTAAATGGTCTTGTTCGCAGGGCAAACTTTTACAAGTGGATATAAATTATGTTCGTGTATACCCTGCAGAATAAAAATGTAGATACACCAATAGATGAGAGGAGGGTCTATGATATACTGTCCTTATACTACATAAACAGAACTGACCACAATACGATTAGAATATCAACTGAAAATGAAAATTAATGCAACCAAGCATATTTAACATTACTTTTCAGTTTTTAATTACAAGCAATTATAATTAATAAAAACTTACCAATAAATTTAAAAAATAATATAAAAAAGAAAAAAAAAGAAAAGAAATACTTACTACACCGCTCTTGTCCACAATTTCTTGAATAATGCGACCATTCTTTCCAATTACTTTTCCTACCAAAACGCGTGGTACTTGAATGGACTCTTCGCTATATTCCAACATGGAACGTGCTTTTTTGACAGCTTCATGCGTCTAGAATTAAAAAAGAACAACTTTTATATTCATTTCTGTTTACATATAGATACAATTTGGTACGAATATAGTAAAAATAGTTCAGATAATAGTTTAAATAAGTATTAAAGTGAATGCAATAACAGCAGCTTTGTCAAAGTAAAACCACTAACTTGAGAGAATTAATTGTTTATTTTATATAAATAAATAAATTTATATATATATATATATATATATGTGTATGTAAGTATGTGCGCGTATATTGTAGACTTTACCTCTCCATATATTTTAAATGTGCAAGAATTTTCTTCCAGTTCTATATTCGTTATTCCATCTACTTTTCTTGCTTGTTGTATATTCGCTCCATGAGCACCAATAGCTAGTCCCATGAGGTCTTCTCGAACATTAAATTCATCTGTGTATCTACAAACATCAAAATATTTATCGTAACAATTTGGATTTAGACATCACTTTGTTGATATCAGATATCACTATATCTATAAAAATTAGGAGATGATAAGGAAAGATAACATGTGGTTTTCCATGTGACAATTTTAAGGTCTCCTAAATTAATAATTACAATAAACTTATTATGGATTCATCCTATATAAAATATATAACGGAATCATGATTATATGCCAATGTCATGTATCATTAATAATTAATTAATATTATAAGATATGATTTAACTGGATTTAAAATTCTACAATATTGTAATATGATAATAATGATTGGATCACATAAAAAGTAACATGCCTTAATTATACATATATGTATATATATATATCCGTAAATATATAAAATAAGATATATATACATATATGTGTGTTTGTATATATATAATATATAATATATATATACATATCATACATGCCAAATGCGACATGTCTGTTTTATAAAATATATATTTTAAACTGTGGCTTGCATTTTGGCAGATTCAAGTGAATAACTTCTGATAATAAGTATCATGTATGAGTAATATTTTCTTATTATACTGAGAGTTTATCCGACTTGTATGGTAATGCAGAAAATAATCATGCAAGATGAACACACATAAATTAACATTTACTGTAGATAAAAAAATTGAAGTGCATAAATATTTATGTTTAAATTATTGACAAAAATTGATAATGACACTAAGTTATGCATTTCAAAATTATTGAATTGGCATGCAAAGTCAATTAAAACTGTAATATTAAAAATGATGATATAATATATATATATATATATTTATATATATATATACATATATATACACACACCATATATATACATATATATGTGTGTGTGCGTGTGTGTATGTGTGGTATACATAATAAAATGTTAAACGTGTATGAACTGAAGGAATAGATGATGAAGCTATGTTAAAATTTTGTTATGAAAAATTTGGATAAAAGTAGTCACCACATATTGATTTATATTAATTTACATTGCTGGATTTCATAATCGGAGGAAATGCCCTTTATTTATAAGATGATATACAGTATGTGGTATCACGTGTATATTCGCGTACATGTATCAGCATAGGATAGAGCCACCATTTATTCAGATATATGTGCAAAACATGGAATATATCAGTGTTTCTCAAACATCGGCAGGCCAAGGTTTAATGTTTTCCTTTTAAAATATAAATCCATAAACTTAAAACTCTACTCGACTGTAAGAGTGATAAAGATTATAACTAAAAAAAGATCACAGCTACACGCTTATGTATCAGTTTACTATTTTACACAATCACTCAAAATCGTCTACGGAGCACATAATAAAAAGAAAAAAATAAAAAAAAAAATGTATAAATAATATGTATATATAAATATATCTTGTATCAGTGTATTTAAAGCATATGATTCTTTGTGAAAGTACTACACAACGCCGAAGCATGCATATTTATAGTGTAATTTTATCTTTCATTGGGAAAATACAGCTGTGTAGCTTGTCATACAGTAAGCTAACTTATATCTAAACCACGCTGCTGTGATCTCACCTTGAATTTGTTCTCACTCCTGCCTCAAAGTCTGAGACACGCTGATATATAAAGTTTGAAGATCTAAACTTGCTGAAATGAGAAAGAAACTCTGGTGTAACTCAGTGAAATCTCTATATCAGATGGCCCTACCCTATGTCCCTTCCATTCTGTCTGTTTGTTCCTTGCTAAAGAATATTAATGAATGTGTATAATTTCTTGTTTCCAACACATCTACTGATTTTTCTATATATTAATTACATTAGTCAAAAATCAACTCACATACCTGCATCAAATTATAAAATATTTTGGCATTTTTTTTGTATACTTACTCAACTATGATCAATGGGAGGAAACAGCTTACTGCTTGTATTATGGCTGTAGCAAAGATCTTAGAATATGAACTAAATATTTAAATCTCTATGTAACAATTAAATTACATATATTATATACTCAAATATATGTTGCCAAACAGTACGGAGAAAAACTTGTAAATTGAATGCCATATAAATGAATTAAAAAAAAAGAAAAAAAAAAAAAAAAAAAAAAAAAACAATATGAGAAATACTTTAAGAATTTGGCCATTTTTATGGTAATTATTCCTATTCTGTGATCTACCACAAGTCAAAACTTTTCAAAATGTAGAAAATAACTCCTTACAGTCATTTTATCCTACTGTTATGTTAAATGGACAGGGATGCATCAAGCCATCGGAGTAAATTAACTTCGTTTATAATCGAAAATCACAACTAATGATACTGTACTAAGAAACATGTTTCTTCAAGAATTTTTTCTTGCAGTAATTTTTCTTTGTTTAGATTTTTTTTTTTTTTTTTTTTTTTTTCTATTACACATTATCAAAGAAACGTGCTTATGTGTAAAATTATTAATGCAATAAATTACACTCCACATAAATTTCCTCTTTGTACTTTGCTTATATGTTTTATGCGTGCTATTTACAATTATGGTACTAATGAAAGATGAATGAGATTGCATTAGTACATGAAAAATGAGTAATATTGTGCCTTTATATATTTATAAAGTTATATATCAATTTTGTAAACAGCGTTGTGGACAATATTTCATTCAATTAATAATTAACGATTAATTAATTAACGATTGCATTGACTAATGATGAATTACACGGCACAATCACTTATTAATCATATTTATCATTTTAGTTAATTTTCAAATGGTGATACGATACAAAAAACAAAAAAAAAAAAAAACAAAAAAATAATTTTAAAACGAGACTTCCAATAGTTAACCATTAAATCAACTAATGATTAAATTAATAATTTAATCATTAATGGTTAATAGAATTAAATATTGCTAACACTGTTAGTAAAGATAGCCATTTGTTAAAAATCTTGTGAACATATTTCTGCCAGTAAATGCAAACCACAGACAGGATGGTTATGAGGACAGTACGTGGATAAGGGCAGGTGATGAATGTCACAAGATTCATACTCGTAATTCATATACGAAATTAATAAAATTATTGACTTACCCCCCGATCGTCTGAAGTTTAGTAGATTCAAGTTGGCGCGCTGCTTCTTCTGTTCTTTTTAATAGCAAAACCTATAATATTTGTATATAAAAATATAAAATGAAATAGTGAAGATACAAAACGTATTCATTGAAATTAAAGAATTAATTATGATCGATTGAAAGACCAAGAAGTACGAACCTTCTGTGATAAATTACGAAAATGCATTTCTTGGAGCATAGTACTGTGACGATGTATATTTTCATGACGGGAGATGGCCAGCAGTACTCCTCGTTCAGGCACATATCGGCACACTGCCGCCCCGATTGCTTTTTGAAATTCCTTATGTGCATTGTCCATCTTAGCACTAAAGTAAAATAAATTAATTCATATACTTGTTCCGATAAGAGAAGGAATTTACTTAGAAGCATGTAGAAACGTTAGAATTTATATTTGGAAGATAATTAAATTGTAAATTATATATAAAAATTTTAAATTATTACTTACTACTCTCTTAGATCTTCAGGTACTTCAATTTCGATCTTGTGAAACGTATTTTTGTCAATAGGGGGATTGACATTTTTTACTCTAAGCCGCTCATTACTTATTATTTCTGTATAAGTATAATCCCATCCCAAATATTCTACTACTAGAAAACCTCCTTTGATCATCTGCAGTATAAAAATGATTAACTAAACAATGTTGCACAATGTCATAGTATTTAAATATTTCATATACTCAGAGTTTATAACCATTTTATACTGATATATGTATATATGACAAACCTTAATGATGGCTTTCCACCATCCCCAAGCCTCTTGCTCGTTAGATCGAGAAAATACCTCAATCTCTTGGTTCTCTTGAAATTCTGCTTTGACACCATCCTTTGGTGGTAGTCGTACTTGAGCAAATGGGAATTTTGACTCAGGTTGCCAGCTAAAATTTGACAGTGAATCGTACTAATGATACGATTGTTTCTAATATATAAAAAAAAGCATGATTTTTCTTAACTCTAAAGCTTTAGACTATGCAATTTAATTAATACAAATCAGAAGCTCTACGTAATATTATCTTATAAGTTAAGCAAATGAAGCAATGACGCACTTGTATCAACTCTAGACATAACTGCAATAATATAATTGCTAAGATCAAGAGAATATGCATTAAAAAAAAAAAAAAAGAAAGCATTGCGCAAAATGTAGCAGGTAATACGATCGAATTGGATGGTAAAGCCATTAGAAAATAACACAATTGTAAATAAAAAAAGCTACATCGCTTTGTTTTACCGAATGCATTAAGCGCAAGACCAACGGACAAGAGGGACGACCAAACATGGACACGGGCATGATTAAAAAAAAAAAAAAAAAAAAAAAAAAACAATACGAACTGATAGATGGTATTAAATTCGTCTGCTTATTTGTAAGCAAATAAAGTTTTTCGTTAGAAAAAGAGCAGGCTTCCTCCTCGTATTAAGAAGCGTAGGAGGTAACCGAGGGCATTGGCGCGATGCAATTTTTTCAATTGTATCCGCATTTTGTAGATAACGGCTAAACCCTTTTTTTTTTTTTCTTTTACATCGTAGATCCCTAAAAGAGAGTACTGAAGCGGTGCAAAAAGTAACTTACTCATTTTCGAAAGTTACCAGAACCTCGTCGTCAAAGACATCGGTGACAAAGGCCTGCAAAAGAAAAGAAAATAAGGGAAAAGAATATGAAGAAACGTGTAAATTGATAGCGAAGGGGGGAAAAAAAATGTAGAGGAAAACGCATCGAGTGGCATGGATCGCGCGACTCCGACGTGACAGCGGCACGCGTCAGGCTATGCCATTGTAAGGGCACGGATAGCTACCGTTTCCACGCGCAACGGTTAAACGTAGAATGATAATCGGGTTATATACCAGACCAGTATATCTCGATGGACGTTAAAGCGAACCCCATTAAGAAATATCACGCCCTGTCAAACGGAGACATGGCGTCGGAGGAAGCCGCGTTACCTCGCGAACATTTGAGGTGCGCGCTTTCGCGAAGTACGAGCGAGCTTAACGTTATATTAGAGGCCCTCCACGGCTCGTGGCACGTACTATCCACGGCCTTCCTCTTCCTCTCAACATTTTCTATACTTTCCACAGAACGAACCTTATAATATGCTCCGTTTTCGCCGCATACTTCGACTGTGAGATCCTCCATCTTGCTTTTGTGTGACGGTTCGCCTCCTTTGCGGCAGGCATGCCGACGAGCGGGCAACGGCACGAGTTTCGAGATCAAGAAACTCGTACGGTTCGACCAATCGCAATATCGCATAGAGCGACCTGGCGCTCTCGTTGGATTTAATCGTACAGGTCGGCCATCTCGGCTATCTTCGGATCGTTCGTTAATGTCACTAGGAAACCTAGAAATTTCCTTTTCGTCGTAAACTAGCATTGTTTTTTTTACTCCTCACACTCACACTCTCTCTCTCTCTCTCTCTCTCTCGCTTTCAATCAAGTGCTCGCCCGCTCCCTCCCACACCCCTCTTCTACTCGCGCTCCTTTAGCCGTTTCAACGAGCTCCGTGCTGACTTTTTAGCTCTCCCGTACGAACGACGCGACGTGTGCTTCTTTACCGTACCCGATGTATCTGCTATGTATTCGAATACCAATACCCATGTACTACGCGTGTGCGTGGTAATAAATTCCCCGCTCCCCGTTGCTTTATCCACATATTATTCGTTTTACGACTCCGTATACACTTCCTAATCATCGGCATCGTCGACTCTGGTCCTCGGCTCTCTCTTCATCTTCTTCACGAAGAGAGCTAACCGAATGATGTCTCCTATCTCCTTCCTACGTCCTATTAATTTTTACCTTCCCTCAACGTTTACGATAACTGTCTTCGCGATCGCGTGACGCGCGTTACGAGTTTACCACCGATGCTGACGAGAGTGTCATCGGCGATCGTTCAGCGAGGACGACGATGTCTGGAAGCAGCGATTCCGAGGAGTTCTTCGACGCGGAGGACGATTCCTTCCATCGTGTCTCGCGGTAATTCCCTTATCAGTGTTCTTCGTCATTTTTACGACTTCGTTGATCGTTTATTTTGAAAAAGAAAAAAAGGAAAAAATAAGAAGCTACGTATCGTTCGTAACGATCCTTTTTATTTCGATCTATCAACATTTTCCTCGTATTAATTGATGTCTTTACTCGGGTATCTCTTTAATCAACCAGTTAATTACGTAATGAACCTCTCCAGATTATCACCTGTTTATCGTCACTATCTTTTGAATAAGAAGAAAAAGAATTTAAGTTCCAAGAGAGAGAGAGAGAGAGAGAGAGAGAGAGAGAGATACCAATTGATGATTAGTACAACGACGTAGAGTAACTTTCTAAACGGATCAGTTTCGTCATTTAACGTAACAATAATGTTCTTGTTTCTAGGAAAGTTAGGCAGCGTGATTCCGCAAGCGCGGAAATACAGATTCAGGGTATAATACCGGATTCTACTAAGGGAATAGTCGATGATGTTTTCGTCAAACCTGCTGACCCTAAACCAACGTCCGATATCAAGGATAACGTGGCTTTGGAAAGGGTACAGAGCAAGGATAGACTTTTAGTAAGTATAAAGATATTATATCAATTAATAACGCTACGCTTAATGGAAACTTTAATGATCTATTAACCCTTCGTAGGAAGATGACGGAAAGGTGACGAATACGGATAAGATCGTCGGTAGAAGGAGATTTCGTGAATTGAGACAACGCATGCAAACGGAGGACGATGATATACCCGTCAATAGTTCACCTCCGGATAGTCAAACTTCTTCCATCGAAGGAGTCTATCCGATGCCTTCTAAAACGACCCACCCATTCCGAATTATAGAACATGATACTCTAAGTTTGCAAAGTATGACTTCTTTAGGGCGAGTAGGTCGAATTTTAGCGGGTGTAACGGATAATGTTTCTGGGATGATTGCGCCAGGTGTAGCACAGTGTTCCGCCTCGACCGTCTTACTTACTCGCGAAAACCAGATGTCCTCCATTGCTAGTATTCCGAGCAAAGACGAGGATACCGCATCTGGTAAGCTGTCTCAGTCATCAAGTGTCCTTACCTTATCAGGGGATATCCTTCAGGAATCCTCTGTTAACGGTAGATGCGATTATGTCTCACGTCCGCAAAGTGACAAGACTATGATGCTTCAAGAACCCGACGTCATCGCGAGTACAAAAAATAATGGGAAGACCCTGGACGATGGTACGAAAGTAGACGTGCCCGTGGCACCCCCTAGACGTAAGAAGAAATCAAAAGTGCAAACGCCTACCGATCTCGCTGTAAGACATATATATATATATATATACACACATATATTCTGCTTATCGTGTCTCTACATGAGAACAAAACAAACCTACACCTAATTCCTTCTGTAGTCCTTTCACGCAGCCTATCGATCATTCTTCTTTCGTAAGATTACAACGGTTTGACATACGTATATCTCTTCTCTCGATTGCTATTACATAATTTTTTTTTTTTTTTTTTAACGATCAAACGATCAAATTCGTTTATTCGTATGAACGTAAAAACAAAAAAAAAAAAAGAAAAAAAACAAAAAAAAAAAATTTCAGCCTCCTACCACGGAAGTTTTAAAAGTACCGGCTTCCCCATTACCAAGTCCAGCAAGTACCATCGAGTCGATTACGAGAGAATTCGAACATTCTCTTGATATTAGATCCGCTACCAAGGGACAATACGTTGTGAAACCACAAGTAAGTAACAAGGTAATGAAACGCGAAAGAAATAACGAATTTCTTGAAGGTACTATCCCCTCCTCCTCTCCTCCCCCGTATTTATCGTTTTTTAGGACGAAGATAAGTCGAAAGCCGAAGGACCGTCGACCGAGGAATTGGAAAGAATAGAACGAATGAAGGCCGAAATACTTAGCGTACGATCAAGCGATAAGTCTAGCAGCCCTATGGGATCGATATCTAGCAACAGTATCGGCCGTTATTCTTTAGGGCCTCACAAGCTTCCCGGTTTGAGTCCTCAAGGTTCCAGAGAAAGACGAAAGTCTGCCGGCGATCAGGATATGGTCAAGCAATTGAATATGTTCGTGAGAACGCGCACCGACTCGGGGAAACGTCTTACGGACATGGTAATCCCAATCGATTATTTCTAATAATATCGATTATTCGAGATCGATGAATCATTTATTGATAGAAACAAAACCGTAACTAACGATAACGTAATATAATTTCAATTTGTGACAGGAGATATTGGAACAAGTAACCGTA
The DNA here is from genome assembly GCA_911387935.1 of Dolichovespula saxonica. NCBI lineage: Eukaryota > Metazoa > Arthropoda > Insecta > Hymenoptera > Vespidae > Dolichovespula > Dolichovespula saxonica. The sequence goes on from OU427007.1 coordinate 2,436,302, forward strand.
TTAAATTTGGATACGGGCGAGAGAGTGCCATTAAGCATTGCCGAGGATAAATTACCGCAGTGCATAAATCCTTTGTCTTTGCACATAATGAGATTGACGTCGGAGTACATAAGCAATTCGAGTTTGGAGAAGGAGAAGGAAAGCGACGAGGAGAGCGTTGACAGTAAAATGTCTAGTATACCGCCGGACGAGGACGTAACGGTTGGTAGGGTACGTAAGCGTACGCAAAAGTTGAAACGATTTCTTGGTTCGACCGTTAAGAAAACTATGGACAAGGCTAAGTCGATAGCACAGGAGGTTTCTCACGCAAGGCACAAGGAGGACGTTATGGATATCGTCGACGACGTATATCCCGGCGAGCAACAGTACATAAAATTGAAGGCGTCGAACAGTCACAAGGGCCCTTACGAATTCAGTTGTCTTCAACACGTACAGGATTTAAGCGGCGAACACGTAGGGCCTGTATGGTGTATGAAATTTTCTGCGTGCGGCAGATTGTTGGCAACGGCCGGACAGGATCGCGTATTGAGAATATGGGTACTGCGCGACGCGTTCACTTACTTTCAAGACATGAGAACGAAGTACAACGCCGAAAAGGTCAGTCCAACGCCCTCCCAGGAATCTTTAGTGTCGCAACAATCTATGGAGGATCCCAACGTCGTGGCGAGTGCCTTCAGCGAGATCGAAGGTACAAAGAGTCCGTTCATGCCAAAGCCATTCTGTACTTACACGGGACATACCTCGGATTTGCTCGACGTATCGTGGTCGAAGAACTATTTCGTTTTGTCCTCGTCGATGGACAAAACCGTTAGATTGTGGCATATATCGCGAAAGGAATGCTTATGTTGCTTTCAGCATATCGACTTCGTTACCGCCATAGTCTTTCATCCGCGCGACGATCGATACTTCCTCTCTGGCTCGTTGGACGGAAAATTGCGCCTATGGAATATACCGGATAAGAAGGTTGCCGTTTGGAACGAGGTAGACGGCCAAACGAAATTAATAACGGCCGCTAACTTTTGCCAGAACGGGAAGTTCGCGGTTGTCGGCTCTTACGACGGCCGTTGCATATTTTACAACACCGATCAATTGAAGTATCACACGCAGATAGACGTGCGCTCGACGAGGGGTAAGAATTCGACCGGTCGTAAGATAAGCGGAATAGAACCTATGCCTGGCGAGGACAAGATACTCGTTACCTCGAACGACAGTCGCATACGTCTTTACGATTTAAGGGACTTGAATTTGTCCTGCAAGTACAAGGGTTACGTCAACGTTAGCAGCCAGATCAAAGCGAGCTTCAGTCCTGACGGTCAATACATCGTCAGCGGTTCGGAAAATCAATGCATTTACATATGGAAGACGCATCACGATTACTCGAAATTTTCAAGCGTTCGTCGAGACCGCAACGACTTTTGGGAGGGAATAAAGGCGCACAATGCCGTTGTAACCTGTGCCGTGTTCGCACCAAATCCTGACAGTATCATCAAACAGATCGAGGAGAGAGAACAGTGGGAGGGGAAGGACGATCCAAAGAGTATAGGGAATGCTAACGTTAACAACGCGCCGGTTGATCCTGTTGTTGAACAACGTACAAAAGGATGCGGCGGTCACGTTCTCGTTAGCGCCGATTTCAATGGGTTCATCAAGGTTTTCTTGAACAAAACTAAACCGAAACACAGCTCGTTACCCGCTTCTGCTCTCGCGTAACGTTAACATCGTTGATACAAGATTAACACACGCATTACACGCACTAACACACACGCATAAGATTTTTCGGGGTAATAGTCGAATAGAAAGTAATAAAATATCAAAGCGTAAATTTGTCATTATTCAATAAAATATCACGAATCTCGGTGAGCCCCCATTTTACGGAGCGGTAAACGATATTAAATAATTATACTTGCTGTTTATTGGAAGTTTATCAAAAAGAAAACACACACAAAAAAAAAGAAACAAAAAGAGAAAACAAAAAAAAAATTCTATATGTTACATGCCACGGGTATTATATAATCGTTAATAGAGAAAACTATTTATCGCGCGATACACATATATTTTTCAAAGCTCTTACGTGATACGCCTATTAAAAAAAAAAAATAAAATGGGGGAGGGGGTGGAGGTGGGGTAGTCGGAGGGGTTGGTTGGTGGAAGAAGAAAAAAAATTAACTTATTTTAAACGTAGCCACGAGACGAGTAACACACGTGTGATGATAATTCTTAATATATGCGTATACACACATACACATACACACCACACATATATACATATATATACATATATATATATATATATATATATATATATATATATATATATATATACTCTTTTGTCGAAGAGAGAAAAAAAAAGTATTATTGGTAAACATTATGCGATGATGACTGTGTAATCCTCTTTAATCAACATTTTTTGCAACATACCCACCCAACCACACACAAACACAAACACACACACGAGTAAAGACACGCTACACATTCGACAATTTCCTAAGTAATAATATCTCTCTTTCGGTGCTGGTTCACTGTAGTCGCGTAGTCGTTATTTTCTAAGTAAAACACCAAAGTTACGTTACAAGAAGGATATACGATCGTTCTTTATACAGGAGTATGGTTTTTTTTTCTTTCCTTTTCTTTTTTTTCTTTTTTTTCTGTTTTTGTTTTTTTTCTTTTTCTTTTTATCGAAACGTGAAGAGATACGCAAAGAGCATTTTCATAAAAAAGTAAAAAAAAAACGATAAAAAAAAAAGAAAAAGAAAAAGTAAGCGTAACCAACACTTACGCCAGCATTGCAATGCAATAATCGACTAATTGTTAGAGGAACGATTCGAACAAGGCGAAGTTTTTGCGGCTAGAGACAAACTCGATAATTTACTGTTAAGCTAAGAATTTTTTAATCCGAATGATGATTTCTAAAATATTTTTTTTAATCTTTAATATAAATATATATATATATGTATATATATATATATATTTATATATATATATATGGCGCAATATACGAAAGACAATATCGAAATGTGTTTTAACGTCAAAATGCATTATTAACTGTAATTTTCTTAAAACTGTTGTTCGTAAAAAAAAAAACAAAAAAAAATTAAAAAAAATGAATAAAAAAAACATACGTTTAGAAACGAGACCTTAGGGTAATAAAAATAATTGTTGCACTCGCGATACGTGATTTTTAGATCGACGTTCGAGATGGCTCTTACACACAAATACATAAATACACACACACACACACATACACAATTTATGGTACACATTATGTGTTATTAAGCACGTAAATTAACGCCGCAAGCGGTGTGAAAGGAAAAAAGAAGAAAAAGAGAAAAAAAAAGAAAAAAAAACAACAACGTATGGTTATTCCTGTGCATTAACGTTTATAGTATAGAAATTGTCACGTGCTCACGACACTCGCTATAATTAGTATTGATCATGTTGTAAGATAATGTATGTCATTCTTATCTGGTGGTTAGTTACGTCGTTGTGTGCGAAATATTGTACATTTCGCGACCTGTCAATTATAGAAGCATATAAAATACAATTTTTAAGATGCGCAAAGTATGATAAAGATCTGCGAAACGACAGTGTGATATAAATACTGCAGAAGACTCTTAGAAATTTGTACTTTCTTTCATTTTCTACAAGATGGGTAAATTCAATCGTGAACAAATATTGGCTGTTATAATTGTTATTAATGATGACGTGGGGATGAGAACACGACACGAATATATAATATTATTTACAGTAACGCCAGGCAATTGGAACACGGCTCGCGGATTGGCTATAACGTACAACATATTTTAATTATAATATTGTAATTTAAATGTAAATATGCAGGAAGAAGGAATGTAGGTATTTTGTGTAAATGCGATTGTAAATATTAGATAAAAAATAAAGATCAAATTATCGTAACGAGAAAATTATTCTGTTTGATCCGTTAATAAATCTCTCGTACTGTTGAACCGATTGCAACGATTATATATATATACATTTTATTGTATACTCACATATATTATTTTCCTCGTACGTCGCAACAACCGTCCACGTTTATATCCTGAAAATACAATAGTTAAAAATTATATCAGATCAGATGGATCGACACTCCTCGGTTTACGGCTACACGTAGAGAATAGAAATTAAATGAATAAAAAAAATAGACGTATGTCGGATTAGAACATTGACAAATTTTCCAAGCGAAAACTAACGTTATTTCTTTCGACGCATAGATCGAACAAAATACTCGACGATTCAGGAAACTAGTCGTAATTAAAACAATTTCATTTTATGTTATGCAAAATTTGAATTAAAATTTAACGCAGGCATTATTAGAACGATAGTACTTGGGTTACGTTACGTTACGTTAGAGATTTTGTATCGCAAGTCAGATACCGCTCAATCGACGAGCGTGCAATCTAATTGGTCGATTGGGTCGATGATAGCGCCTCCTGGCGTCATTTTTGGAAACTTAATCGATCAGTACCGTATGAAGTTATATAAATGCCTTAGGGCGAATACGTGTATTTTAAAAAATATTTTTATAATTGTAAGATATTCATATACATATATATATATATATATATATGTGTGTGTGTGTGTGTATATATATAGATGAATATAAATATAATGATTTGTATTATTGTCTCTATATCGAAATATCTAATCAATATGACGAACAATTGCAAGAAAATATTAACATAATTGTAAAACAACATATCGTGTAATTTCCTATGTATATTCGTGTTTGTATGTTTAAACGATCTCATCAAATATTATCGAGCTATATTAATTGTACCCATACTATATCTGTGGAATTGTTAAAATTGAATAATTTAAAATATACAGGTTCTTGAAAACGTTATATCCTTACTGTTCTGCGACAACAGCGCCAGCGACGATCGATGGAAGCTTCCGACGCGCATTTCTATTCTGAGGCGGGCTTTTCATGGCCTAGAAATTAAATCTTCACACTGAAATAATATAATACTAATGAGCTGTTAAATAAAAGATTTGATTATATTGTCTCCAAATAGGACAGAATTTTTCGAACCATTACTAATTAAAAATAAAATACAGATTCTCTCTCTCTCTCTCTCTCTCTCTCTCTCTCTCCCCCATTAGTAATCCTGTGAATCTACTTAAACGAGTTCAGTTTTCATTCATCTAACGATGTTTCTTCAATATCATTAACAACGAAATCTTTCATTTAATAACACGTTATCATCTCATTCTATCAATTTAATTAAAGAATTTATGACCCAATAAACATATCCGAACGGAGCTAATTGATTAAAAAAAAAAAAGAAAACAAAGAAATGTCTATGATCTTGTCGGAATGATTTTTAGAAATTCACAAAAATTCATGAGATTCTATTAACTCTCTTTCCCCCCTCCTTCCTCCTTCCACGTATCCCTCCCCCCCCCAACCAAAAAAAAAAGAACATGTTCCTCGCTGTCATCGGACTACGAATGTGAACAACGCGTACGAGGTGGTGGTGGACCACTCGGTAAGTAAAGAGGTGGGAAAGAGGAGAAAGAAGAGAAGGAGGTGGAGAATAAGAAGGAGGAGGAGGAGGAGGAGGAGGAGGTGCACGCGTGGTGGTCGTCAGGATCGTAAGAGCTCGAACGAGGAGATATATCCTCTGCTCTCCTCGTGTGGGACCTATATAACTGTACTGTGTGTCTGGGTCAGGGGGCGGGCCGGCAAGTTTGTAGTATACTCTGTATATCGGACAGGTGTATCCCATTCCGAGTCGACGAGTTCTCGCGTGCACCTTCGCGATCGCGGACAGGCCGCAGTTGCCGCAATCGCAGCCGTAAATCGCCGCAAACCGCGCGTGTCGTCGCGCGAAACTGCGGCTATTATTTTGATCTAATCAATATCAACAATTAAACGCGTTTGGGGATCGCCTAAGAGATAATTGTTAGGTGACACCTCTCGTGATCTCATTAAACTCGATCATCTTAAAAGGGAAAGAGAAAAAGAAAAGAAAAGAGGAAAATAGGACAAAAAAAAAAAAGGAAAGAACAGGGAATAGAAAACCTTTTCCAATTGAAAAACAAATTCAATTCACGTCGTGTCAAGTGTCGTGTATAATTATATGTATATAGATATATATTTTCTTTATACCTTTACTTTCTCTTCCCTCGGATCCTTTCTTACTTCCTTCCCTTATACTTCTCTCCGTTTCTTTCGTTATTTCTTTCTCTCTCTCTCTCTCTCTTTCCATCCTCCCCACCACCACCACCATCACCACCACCATCACTACCACCACCACCAACACCACCACCACCACCACAGCCATCGCCATCACCGTCAACACTACCCCGCCCTCCCCTCAACGATTCTGGAATATTTGAAAAGGAAGGAGCGAGACAAGGCATCGATTAGATAGAATACTATCCGAAGAGAAAAACGTAAGGTACCATATATATATATATATATATATATATATATATATATATATATATATATAAATATCTATATTCAACAAATCGCAAATTACAAAAAAAAAAAAAGAAATTGATCCGAGCGTAAAATTGTTAATCGCGTTATTTGTTGTACGAGAATAATTCAATGATCTGCCACTTTACGTTAGATTTCGCTATCAATATAACTTAACGAGGGAGAATATCGTGCTATGGAATTTAATCCAATTTTCGTTACGTCACCGATTGAGTTATTATGTCTACGACGAGCAAAGCAATTTAGTTCCGCTGATGCGTTAATGACATTGCTAGTGATATTAATCTCTCTCTCTCTCTCTCTCTCTCTCTCTCTCTCTATCCATCTATCTATCTATCTATCTATCTATCTATCTATCTATCTATCTCTTTCTATCTCAGCGAGAGCAAAATTACCTGTCTTGTGTATGGTAAACGGGCCACGTGGTATCCACTTTCTTATCATCGCACGGGGAAAAGAATCCTCGTACTCTCTCGTTATGAAATGAGAAATTTATATATATATATAAAAAAAAAAAAAAAAATGAAATTTATATTAATTATTTATATTAATTTTAGATATGTTTTTTTTTGGTTTTCTTTCTTTTATTCTCTTCGCCCACATAATCTCGACTTATGCAGATATATATTATATTTTTATACGTGAATTATTACAACCATTAGAAAGTACACTGACCAGTGATGAGACATAGATCAATGACCGATGATCCAGTTTAAGTACGTTCCAGACCACATTGAGAAAGTGCAACGTGCACGGTTTCACTATCGAGTTGTCTGGTTGCTTCCTCCTAGCAATCAATTACCATGCGATCGATATCGCGCAAAAGATAGATTAATATAGATCGCACGTGCACGTACTACTTCGTTTACTACATGATACATGGAACATACTCGTGAATCTAGATTTATGTTACGTTATATCTTATATTTCTTTCGCAAATATGTATAACCAGTTTAACGAACGTGTCGATTTAATCGTTTCTGCTATTTCTTTCTTTCTTTCTATTTGTATTCTTTTCTTTTTATTTTTCCTTTAAACGAAACTATAAACGAAACTCATTCGACTATAGCCGTTACCATTTGCCGTTCTAATTCAGGGAGTGAATTTTGAATCGGGTAAAAAAAAAAGGAAAGAAAAACGAGAAACAAAAAAAAAAAAAGAAAAAGACGAAAAAGGAAAACGAACGAAACGAAAGGGATCGAACGTTTCGAAAGACTATCGATTATTGTGTCGTTTGAAAAGATCACAACGTTGTTAATTATTTTTTTTTTTTTATTGTATCTTCTTTTTTCTTCTTTATAGAGAGGAGGCGAATTTTATTTCTACGGACTTGTAGAAAACTATTCTGCCGAAGGATTTTTTCGTATTGTTTTGGTATGCCCGCAACGTATTTCGAACTGGGTTCGTTAAATCGCTGCGTGGCGTGGGAGAACGATTGTTTTTTTCTTTTTCTTCTTTTCTTTTTTTTGGTAGAGAGACCACGGAGAGAATAAGAGGGATTGAAATGATGTTAAGGGGGAACGGGGAAGGGAGGTGGGGTGGGGGGAAGGGGAAACAGGATAAACGTAGGTACTTACGAGACGAGAAGAGAGGAGAGGAGGTCTCGGGGTCTCTCCTCTCATTCAATATGGGTCACTATTAGGTATGTACGTACTCATTATACGAATGCCTCTGACTTTGGAATTACCAAACCGTTATATGTATTTGGCACTACGCCACACATCTTACTCGTGCTCGATTCAGCACGTTTATGGTATGGTGAAAAGAACGGACGACGGTGTAAATAGCCCCCGGTGATTTTTATTATTCGAATGTGGTATAACGTACAAGTGTCACGCTAATAGTCTGACACGAATTCTAATATCTTATACGTTGTAAATCGTTGTTACGTTATTAAAATGATCTATGTTCTTATACCGTATCGATCGATCGATCGATACATTGAACGAACGAAAGAACGGACGGACGGACGGATGAACGAACGACAAATTCATTCGTAGTATTATTCGAATTTTATAAAAACTAATAAGGAGGAGGAGTGAGAGGGGGAGGGACAAGTGAGAGGAAGGGAGAGAGGGAGGGAGGTGACGAGGGTCGTCGAACTTTTTTTCTCTAATTTCCATTTTGCTCGTACGAATCCGTCCTTGATTCGTCTACGCGCGTTAGTCTAGAGATCGAGAACGATCATTCAAGATCCCGTAATCGTTTAACCATTGCCGTCATTCAAAGACCTCGAGGGTATTTACTATCGTATCGAACGATCCTCTTTCTCTCTCTCTCTCTCTCTCTCTCTCTCTCTCTCTCTCTTTCTCTGTCTCTCTATTTCTATCTCTCTCTCTCTATATATATATATATCGTACGTTTAGGGAATCGATCGAGTATGAAAGGTATTACTTATAAATAATAACTCGTTATAACGTAGACGCAGTAGGTTCGATTATAGTTATCGCGTGTAGGCCTCTCTTAAGTTAATTACTCGTAAGATCGTTCCGCGTTACTGGCACACAGTGAACGCTATCGCCGATGTAACAGTACGTTCAGTAGGTACATACACACACACACACACACACACACACACATATATATAATCTCGACCGCAAATTCAATGCCGAAGAGTCAACGTCCAACGCGACGGACCGTGTCAGCTGGTCAAGGTCTTGTTTCTTACAAGACGTTGACGTGATCTTACGAACGAAGGCAAGTGTATGCAAGAGTAACGAAACCCACTTGCCTACATTCATAGACACACACACACACACACACACATATATAAATACGCGATAATACGAAAGAACAACAAAGAACAATCGTCGTCGTCTCTCTCCTTTTAAAATACATTTAAAACAACATTCAAAGTACCATTTATTCGTCCATTTTTTGTTGACCTATCGCAGAAATCGAAATCGTAATTGTTATTCTCGATTGGAATTGTACATCGCGGATAGAAAAGATTTTTAACGATTGCCACACGATCTTTTTATTTTTTCTCTTCGGAATATAACCAATAACAAACAACAACGTTATGTCAGTTGGAACGGTCGCGTAAATTGGATCCCGTAGAAGTTCATAGATCGATCCAACGATCAAATCGCTATTTCGCTCGATCGAAGCGATCGGTTGGGGGATGGCGAGGGGGGGGGGGAGTAGGGTGATTGGGGATGGGTAGGGAGAAGGATGGATGGGAAACGGGAGGGAGGAAGGGAGAAGGAGGGATTTGCAAAGAGATAACGGAGCGAAAAGCCGGACATTCGGTAGGAATTTGGGACGGGTGACCTAGTGCGGTTGGTCGAACGAGGCGTGCTCGTCTGATAATTGCCGATCAAACATCACAGGGAGAAACGTCGAACGGCTGTGCCGATGTCGGCTTTTAAAAGTATTTTCTCCGTGAGGTGGGCGCTCCATCGGTAGCTACACGGTTAACGGTTAACGCCTCTATTCTCGTCTCCTTTTTCGTTCGCGACTCCCGTTTACGACGTCCTATCGGACTTTTCTCATTACGGTTTAACCGTCTGCCTTTGCGATTACAGATCCAGTTGGCCATTGTGAGCTCGCGGGAAAAACGTCCCGGTGGTATCCCCGGTGGCTGCGTACAAGCACGCACGCAAGCACGCACACCCGCACGCCACGCGTACCTCGATTAAATACAGGTAGATCGATGCGTTTCGATGGATTCGTTTCTTCGTGTCGTCGAAAGGACAAAGAGAGACAAAAAAAAAAAACGAAAACGAAAACGAAAACAAAATCGAAGACAAAAAAGAAGAAGATTAACCTACGATCGAATCGTTTACATCTCTTTTTTTTCTCTCTCTCTCTCACCCACTCTTTCTCTCTTTTTTCTTTTCTTTTCTTTTCTTTTGTTTTCTTTTTTTTTTTCTAGGGGTTGCACTCTCGAGTGCCTCTCACCGTGGACGCCAACGCGGTATGCGGTTACGTGTTTTCGTCCTAGCCTGTCTCCTAATCAAGGGGGTGAGTTTAACGAATATATCAGTTAGAAGGAAAGAAAAGGCGAGCGAGCGAACGAGCGAGAGAGAGAGAGAGACAGAGAGAACGTGGAGGGGAGGGGGTGGCGGAGAGAAAGGCAAAAAAGAAGAGGAAGAAAAAAAAGAGAGAGAGAGAAGAGATCTCGAGATGGACTTTTAAAAGGGACGAAATAAATGTACGAGGATCTAAGGAGAAATAAGAGAGATATGAATGGGAATAAGGTGGGTAAGAAAGATTTTGAAAATGGGTCGAGACCGCCCAGAAGCGAGATCGACGGTACGAGTTTTGCTCTCAGATAATTACAACATTATAACCCACATATATATCTCTCTCTCTCTCTCTCTGTCTGTCTCTCATTGAATACTCGCAGTAGTGAGCCGTAATGCCGTTACCCAGCAGTGTTCTGACCCAGAGCTAAGGGCGACTTCGATGTCTCGAAATGGTTGTACGATCCGGGCTCGCTCATCCGCCATGTCTTTTCTCTCCTCCGTCTCGAATGCTCGGCAAAGCATTCTATAACGTTTTATAGCCTCTCTCGTATCTCTTTCTACCATCCTCCTTCACCTCCTTCACCTCCTCCTCCTCCTCATATTCCCTCTCGTTCCCCTCGATCTTCTTAACTCTCGTCTTACCTTGTCGCAAGGTGCCGGCAAAAATCTCGCGCACGAGGAACGAACGACCGGTTCCTCGTGCCACTACGATATATACACGCATACACCTATATTTTCGCCCTCCATTCCTACGTGGCCCGACACGATTTCGATCCGTTCGCAGGCGCATGCCTTTTATCTTTCAACAAACCCACAACAACCGTGCAGACCCGCATTCGGAATGCAATCTTAGCGGACGGGCTAACGCTCTCCTTTGCGGTTTCCTCTTTTTTTCGTTTTTTTTTTTTCTTTTTCTTTTCTTGCTCTCTTCTCTCTCTCTCTCTCTCTCTCTCTCTCTCTCCTTCATATTTTTTTCTTTTTTTTTTTTTTTTTTGTCGTCGAGACAACGGTCCCGATACCCGAAAAATCTCATTCCCCCCTCCCACACGCACTATCCTTACCCTCCCCCTCCCCTCCCCCTCCTTTTATCGATCCCCTTCGAAATTCTTTCATCTTGAATTTTGACGAACGTCGGAATCTTACGTTCAAGATTTACGAGATTTTTTTGTCGTTTGACTTACTACGTAGGATTTTGATGTCGTTAGGACGCAAGTCGCAGTGCGTGAAATGTAACTAAAATGAAAAGAGAGAGAGAGAGAGAGAGAGAGAGAGAGAGAGAGAGAGTAATTAGAAATGGAGAATCGTTTAACAGTGATAATCTCGTAATCGTCTCGTTTCTTAAAAGTTATTTTCCTTAATATCTTAATCTCGCATAATCATAAACGAGAATATATTATTGAAATCGTTGCTCGTGGATTGTTATCTTAATGTTAATTCGTTGAGAAGATAAATACATATATATATATATATACGATTTTCTAATAAATTATTATTGCAATTATATAAATGGAAGATAAATATGAAATTTTCTCGATTGTGCAAAACCATTTGCGTATATGATAAATCGCATTTTGGTGTTAGATAACGTTCCCGTAAGATCTTATGGAGGATCAATGGAGGTAACCGTGTGTATGGTGAATGGAGAGTTTTACAACTTATCAGTGTCCACTTCTTCGAAGTAACGTTTAACCAGTGATCTTCCTCTCAAGAGACCCCTTTACGAGGTAGTACCTACTCAAGAATGTTGCACAGTCGACGACCGGTTTCTCGATGGTTTATCGCATTATTGCATTCTTCAAGAAGGGGAATGATTATTTCGACCCATTTACGCCTTACTTTTTCATCCTCTCTCTCTCCCTCCCTCTCTCTCTCTCTCTCTCTCTCATTGTCTTCAATCTTCCTCTCTTCTCGGTAAATTTTCAAAATAATTTTCTTCAACGATTCCGTTCGTCGTAAGAAGCGGGTCCGTTTTATTTGATGTCGGTCAGGTTTAATCAGGAAGTTAAAAGATCGCTCCAAATTCATTCGGGTTGAAGAAGAAGGAAAAAAGGAAAGAAAATAAAAGAATAAGAAGATGAAGAAGATGAAGAAGAAGAAGAAGAAGAAGAAGAAGAATGAGTAAAGAGAGAAAAAAGCTGTCGGTAACTTTTTACACAGACGAGAATCCATCGGTGGTAGTAGCAAAAGCAACGGGTCGTAGCACGAGTGACCTAGTAGTAGTAGGCCTTCGTCGAATTATGGGACATGCGGGTTGGAAAGCCATGACGAGACGGTCTGACATTGTCGATCGGCCGTTGGAAGGCCAAGGAGATTTCTGTTCGGTTTATTCGAGGAGCGCATCAGAAGTGGTCCCGATGGTGTGTTGGCCGATTGACCCGCAGCTAAAGACACGGCTCGTGGGGCCCCGTTATGCCCCAGGGTTACGCGTGACGCAATCAGCCACTATGCCCGGACTCCACGCTTACACAAAACCGCGCAACAACATCCCGATGCTCCTATTCCGTCTCTCTTTCTCTCTCTCTCTCTCTTTTTTTATTTTTTTTTTACTTCATACCTTTACGAAGCGCGACCCATAGTCATCGTTCGTCGAAGAGCCCGAACGAGTTTCGTCGATCCTCCTTGGTGTTGTTCTTTTGGTATACTTTGACAGTTGAAGGAAAAGAAAAAAAAAACGAGGAAAGAAAAAAAAGAAGTCTCGAGCGACGAGATAAATGAGTCTAGCCGTCCCGAGAAATTATCATTGGTGTTTCTTTAAGATAGATCGAGGAGATTACTATTTTTTTTTTCCTCGTTTCTCTTTTTCCTTGTTCTTTTTCTCTTTTTTTTTTTTCTTCCTATCATTCTTAATACCAAGATCAAGGTGATAAAAACGTGAGAACGTTCTTTCTTCTTTCCTTCTTTTTTTTTTTCTCTCTTCTCTTTCTTCTTCTTTCACCGACGATGACGCGTGTGGTCTGCCGAGACGAAAGAGAGAGAGAGAGAGAGAGAGAGAGAGGCGAAATAAAAAAAAGGAGAGAAGAAGAAGAGGAGGAGGATGAGGAGGAAAAAGAAAAGAAAAAAAAAAAGTAATAAAAAGAAAGAAAGAAAGAAAAAAAAAATCAAAAAAAGAGAAGACCTTTCGTGAGTCGCTAATTATGCAGGAGGCCGACGTTAATCTACTTTCGCGTTCCTCGCCGTCATTAATCTTCCCCATAGGCACTTGATTCAGGCGGACACAGGGCGCAAAAAACCGTTTTCAATATCACCTCTCATTCTGATTCTCTCTTTCTCTTAACTTAGCTGGCTCGAACAGAGGAAGTGGAAGTAGTCGAGGCGATTCCAGGGGAGGAGAATAGGAACGAGAATTCCCCGTTAAATCGGCAGGACAACGACATCAATAGTTCCGACCAGCTGGCCCTCGAGTCATTGGGTGAAAAGGATGGGGCTGGTAGTCACTACAAATCCGGTGGACTCCGGGGTAATCCACTTGCATTGCCACCAGGCCGTGGTGGTATAGGGATTGGTCATTCTCGACCACATCACAATGTAGCTTATCACGGGCCACCACCACCTTTGCCAGCGCACAAGACCCAAGCCGAGGCGATGGATAAGATTTATACGACCGGTGTTGGTGTTGGTGTTGGTGGGGGCGGTGGTGTTGGTGTTGGTGTTGGTGTTGGTGGTGGTGGTGGTGGTGGTGGTGGTGTTAGCACAGCGGTAGGTGCCGAACCATGGCCCGCGCCAACGCCAGACATGCCAAAGATCGTATCGCTCGACGTTAAGTGCGAGAAAAGCTTAATGAAGGTCTATCTTGGCTTCGACAAGCCTTTCTACGGTATTGTATTCAGTAAGGGCCATTACAGCAACGTCAATTGCGTTCACTTGCCGGCTGGATTAGGCCGTACGTCAGTAAACTTCGAAATAAGCGTCCACGCATGCGGTACCGCTGGCAATACCGAGAATGGTCTTTATGGATACGGCGCAGGATCGGGCACATATTTCGAAAACATCATCGTCATACAGTACGATCCCCAGGTGCAAGAGGTATGGGATCAGGCACGAAAATTACGATGCACTTGGCACGATCTGTACGAGAAATCTGTCACCTTTCGACCATTCCCGGTCGACATGTTGGACGTCGTTAGGGCGGACTTCGCCGGGGACAACGTTGGCTGTTGGATGCAAATACAGGTCGGTAAAGGTCCTTGGGCGTCGGAAGTATCCGGCTTGGTTAAGATCGGACAAACTATGACGATGGTATTGGCGATAAAGGACGACGATTCCAAGTTCGACATGCTTGTAAGAAACTGTATGGCGCACGACGGCAAACGAGCACCTATACAGCTCGTTGATCAAAGGGGCTGCATAACAAGGCCTAAATTGATGTCGAGATTCACTAAGATAAAGAACTTCGGTGCTTCCGCTTCCGTATTATCTTACGCCCACTTCCAAGCGTTCAAGTTTCCGGATTCAATGGAGGTACACTTTCAATGTACCATACAAATATGCAGATATCACTGTCCGGAACAATGTTCCGAATCCTCGCCGTTGCTCGAACCACAAGGACCGGGGTTATTCGAGAATCATCATCATCATCAATCGAATGGACCACCCGATGCTGGATACGGTTTACCACCACCCTTACCAATACCATTGGAAGCGTACTTGCAGGCAGCTGCTGGTAGACCGAGGGACGAGAGACGAAGAAAATCTCGGGAGATCGTGGCGAGCCCCGAAAAGTCCGTTGGCGTAAATAGGATCATAAGGGTCGTATCGACCGGAGATCTTACGTTCTCGATCGACGAGAACAACCAGGATTTGAACGGTCCGACGATGGTATTTCCTCAAAAGAGCGAGTCCTCGGCGGGCTCTACGATGATCTGCATGACCACACCCGGATTTGCGATGACCCTCGTCGTACTACTTGCCGTATTACTTTGCTCCTGTATACTTTCGACCTATCTCTGCATACGCCTAAGACCATTCTCCGGTAAATCTAGAAAATCTGTAACCTATTGCAGCAGAGAACAGAACGGTGCTTCCAAAAAATCCTCGAGGATGTGCCTTTACTCCTAGTGTTATCTTGTCCACCACCCCCTCCCTGATCCCCCACCCACCCACCCACCCTTCGCGAAGACTTTTTAACTCTTTTTTTTTTTCTTTTTTTTTTTTTTTTTTCTTTGGCGAACTATTGGGACTGAGAGGATAATGAATTATTCTTTTCGTTTTTTTTTTCTGTTTTTTTTTTTCCCCTTAACATCCGTGCCTCGAATCAATTTAGTACAATTGTTGCAAATGCGAATTGAGTTACCGAAACTTCATATACCGAGTTACGATGTTATATCGACGAGACAATAAAAATTATCGGACATCTGGCACGTTGTTTCTTTAAAACTTCGCCACAAGTACGATCATTTTTATTGGATGTAATAATCCCCCCCTCTCCCCCTCTACTCCCCCCCAAAAGGATGATCATCTTTATTTGGTAACTTTGTTGTACTTATCAAGATTATTATACTTCCTTTCCCATATTAATTTGCCAATATTCCCAGAGGCTATCGCTTTTCGTAAGCACGGTTTCATATAACACCGCTTAGTCATTATAAATTAAAAACGTTTCTTTATTATATATCTCGCATTCATTGACGAAGAATATATATGAAGCTGTGCTTCGTTAAAACGAAAAGAAATATCGAAGGGCGACGACGTTAAAGTGCCGAAATACTTAGTCAAAGATAATCAAACTTAATCTTGCGTTGTTTATCCGTTTCACACGTTTCGTTTTAATATAATATTATTATAATCTCGTATGCGATTTATCTGGTATTTGGGTTGCGTCTTCTTTTTAATCGTTTAATTTAAGTGACATTCACATTTACGATATGGATAAGAAAAGAAAGGAAAAGAAACAAAAAAAAATATATATATATATACATACAAAAAAAAAACCAAAAAACAAAAAAAAAAAAAGAATAAGGAAACCAATTCCACTCGCAATCTCGTTGTGTTGTGAAAGAAAGCTTGAATATTTTCAAGCTTAGACGGTGCCAATAAATCTAAATTATATATATATATATATATATATATATATATATTAATAATAATTTACGACGTAATGTAAGCAGAGTTATCGAAATTGAATTGTTCATGTAGAATATGACGACAAAATAAAATGTAAAATTAAGATAAAGTGGAACGATTATTATAGCGTTTAAAATATCGTTCAACGTTCTTGCGTCGTTAAATTATTTTATTATTTATTTATTTATTTACTACATGTTTGCGTTTCAATCGTTGCGTAATTAAATAAATATATATATATATATGTATACGGTATCATCTCGAATTATTTTTCAACCGATTGTTTAACTTTCATTTAATTATCAACAAATTTTAATTACACATTTAACGATATAAATATATAGGAAATTTATTTTTCTAAATTGTCCTAGAAAACAATTGATAGATAATACAGATAATTTAGATAATAGTTTGTAATAATTACATCAGACGCGAACGTGTTATTATCAAAAGAACGTAGAAATAAGTTTATTTGAACGTACCTTTTGCTTATTGGACGAGCGTATCCAATTTGAAAAGGCAATGTGTCTATATTTTTATACGTGTATGTTTATAATAAATTTATTTTTATTTACAAAAATGTATATTTTATTTTATTTTAGTTTTTACTTATTTATTTATTTATTTATTTATTTATTTCTTTTTTATAATCATATCTTACCCACGAGAGAACGTTGTTAAACAAATACAAAAATAAAAAAATAAAAAAATAAAAAAATAAAAAGAAAAGGAAAAAGAATTTTCCCACCTCTTTTCATTCTTTTTTTTCCTTTTCTTTCTTTCTACTTTTTTCTTTCTTCCTATTTTATTTTTTTTTTTTTTAATTATTTGCGGGACGAAAATCATCGGAGCTTGCAGTAATCATCCAAGATCCTGTAAATATATTTATTGTCTTAATTGTTTAATGCATATCATTAAATGGAAACACAACCTTTGAATTAATATCGCGAATCGGTTACTTTTATTTCAGAATTATTTTTAGTTTAACGCTATGCAAAACAGAAAAAAAAATATCGCGCTTTATAAAAAAAATATTATTCGATGTCATCAACGACATTAACGATTAGAGTTCTGTCGTTTTTCTTCTTCTTTTTTTTTTTTTTTTTTTTTTTAAATTAATCTCTCCTTAATAACTAAACGTACGGAGAAAAATAATTTTTACACGTGTACACGTATACTTATATCATTAACGCAAAGTTTTATTCTTAACAATTAATACGTGTTGGGAGGGGGGTAGGAGGGAGGGAGGGAGGGAGGGGGCATTCGCGCCTTCTTCTTTTTCATTGTCGTTCCCTTTTTCTTTTTATCTATCTTTTTCTTCTTTTTTCATTTCTTCTTTGTTGTTGTTGTTATTGTTGTTATTGGATAAATAAGTAGTATTCGACGACGATTCGAAACGACGAGACGCGAACGCCATAATAATATGCTAATCAACTTTTACAACGATTATACAAATTATTATTATCTAAGGGAGAAACAGCTACGTAACGTCCTACGCGATAGAATTGAAAGAGGACGATGCTTCGCGATATTAAAGAATCGAATTATTCGATAGGAGGGAGGGGCGGGGGAAGAAAAAGGTCAGGCGAATAGATCGATAAATAATTTTCTTTTGTTCGAAGAAAGAAAGAAAGAAAGAAAAAAAAAATAAAAGAAAAAAAAATATTTCTCTCCCCTTCCTGAATTATAAGTTGCGTTCGATGGCGCCTGGTTAAATAACAACATACTCCTTTCTAATTTCTAAACACCTAACTAAACATGTCCACTCGATCCTACAATTTAAATTATACATACATGAACGAAATTCTTCATCATCGTCATCATCATCATCATCATCGTCATCATCATCATCATCATCATTATCATCGTCGTCGTCGTCGTCATCATCATCATTATCATCATCATCATCATCATCATTATTCGTCATCAAGGTTTATATCAACAACATGACACCTAGAAACGATCGATTCCGTTTACCTTTATTTCGTAAAATATCTCTCAACTTCATCGTTGATATATATATATATATATATATATATATATATATATATATATTATATATATTAATAAAAATGATATATATATATATTATATAAAATGATATATATATATATAAATATATATAACATTTTTATTAACTTAAATAATAAGAAGATTAAACAGCACGTACAATTCGATGACTTCAGATAGACAGAAAACGATCTTTTCTCGAATGTATCGGCTATGAAGAAGTTGTATATTTCCAGACACGTCTCGCTATTATCGCTTAAACGTTTCACGATATCCTGACTTCGAGAGAGAGCGAGAGAGAAAGAGAGAGAGAGAGAGAGAGAGAGAGAGAGAGAGAGCGAGATATATATATATATGAAAAGAAAGAGAAAGAGAAACAATACGGCTTGGCATTAATGGCTCGGAGAAGTATAGTTCGAACGATTGAAGATCAGCGTCCCGTGAATACAAACGACTAAATCTTTCGACAATGTACTTCGGAATAAGGATGAGGAGGGGCATAACGAAGAAAGATAAACGTAAAAAGAAAAGAAAAGTAAAGAAGAGAAGAGAAAAGAAACGAGAGAAATACGTCGGAAAGAAAAATAAGAAAGATAGTAAGGAGAGTAAAGTAAACGAAGGAAATAAAAGAGACCTATTACTCTCTTACTAAATACGACTCGGTTGAGGGATGGGGACGGAGAGGCGGGACGGAAGAAAAGGGGAGGGGGTGTGGGTGGGGTGGGGGTAAATTACTCGGGCGCGATCCCTACGCACTTAAAAAAGTTTTATACTTTGTACAGCGTTATTATTGCACACAGTCTCTCGGCGAGCATATTAACGTTCACATCTCCGGATAAATGTTGCCGGATGATTCATATACGTCGAGTCGCTGGAGTCTTTAAAAGTTCCGGATCAGCCTCTCTCGATCGATGGTGCCTCCCTCGAGACGATCTCGTTCGTTTGCTTTTGCAATTGGGCCGATGATGATACAGATACCGACGAGGACGAGGACGAGGATAACGAGGACGATAACGCTGCAGCCGAGGATGCCGAGGATGCCGACGAGGATGACGACGACGAGGACGATGACGAGGACGATGACGATGACGATAACGCTACAGCCGAGGACGTCGAGGTCGAGGTCGACGTCGATGACAACGACGACGTGGACGACGACGAGGGAGGCGGCGGGGGCGGGGGCGGGGGTGGTCTCGTCGTACAGCGTACGCGTAGTAGACCGTAAAGCAACCAACCGTTGGCCGTAGTAGCGGCTGCTGCGGCGGCGACCGGTCGATTTTTTCTGCTGTTACCTACGACCGCCTCGCGTTGTGCCTGCAATCGATGCAACATGGCACCGGCGACCAATGCCGAGACAACGGCCGACAGGGCTACGACGACGAACAACGCACTGAACCCCGGCATCGGCAAACATATACCGTATACTACCTCCTCCCTTATTCTACCTTGAAACACCGTAACCGCCTCTGCGTGTGCGTCCGGACTGAAGGCCAAATCTGCCTCGGATATTACCTCGTAGATACCGCTAACACCTACGTCGGCGCTTCTAACCTTCCTGTCCGAGACTACGACCGATCTCTTTCGCCTGACGTTGACCGAGGACAATGGCGTGACCGGCCTCGAAACACCGTCGTCCTCTTCGAGGTTACGCGGCCCGTGAGGGAATTGTTCACGGTCGCTCTCGTATCTCGTTACCCTTGGCGGTTCCTGGTGGATTAAATAATATTTACGATCGCCGTTAATCATTACGTTTAATTTATCAAAGAGAAGTTTGTTTATATATATATATATATATATATATATATATATATAAACAATATAATATAATATATATAATATAATATATATATAACAATATAATTTATATCTATATAAATATATATATATATATATATATATATATATAATTTATATATATATTATAATATATAATATAATATATATTATAATATATAATATAATATATATTATAATATATAATATAATATATAATATAATATATAATATAATATATTTATATCTATATAAAAATATAGATATATTTGATATATATATTTATATATTATATATATAATTTATATATATATATATATATATATATATATATATAAACATCTCTTTGATATATAGATATATGGATAATAATATATTTATATAATATAATATATTTATATCTATATAAATATATAGATATATATATATATAATTTATATATATATATATATATATATATATTATAATATATAATATAATATATTTATATCTATATAAAAATATAGATATATTTGATATATATATATATATATAATTTATATATACATATATATATATATATAATTTATATATATATATATATATATATATATATATATAAACATCTCTTTGATATATAGATATATGGATAATAATATATTTATATAATATAATATATTTATATCTATATAAATTATATATATATATAATTTATATATATATTATAATATATAATATAATATATAATATAATATATTTATATCTATATAAAAATATAGATATATTTGATATATATATATATATATATATATATATATATATATATATATATATAAACATCTCTTTGATATATAGATATATGGATAATAATATATTTATATAATATAATATATTTATATCTATATAAAAATATAGATATATTTGATATATATATATATATATATATATATAATTTATATATATATATATATATATATATATATATAATTTATATATATATATAAACTCCTCTTTAATATATAGATATATTTGATATATAGATATATATATATATATATATATATATATATATATATATATATCTCTTTTTTTAAACGTTAAACCCTCTTCGAAAGAGATCGTTGTGTCGATGAGAGGAAGGAGGGAGGGGAAGTATACAGTGAACTTGTACACGGACCCGATTATGGCCTGATACTCGAGAACTCAAAGCATTGAGATATATAATGAGATTGATAATTGGAGGCAATTAGAAATTGGAGCGATTCAATTACAATGGTATCGCGAATATAAAAAAGAGAGAGAGAAAACAAAATGGTATTTACGAGGCCGTACGGTAGAGAGTTTACGGGTTAGGGCGTTTATATACGGTGGCGGATGGTATAAATCAAAATAAATCATAATTACCAAGAAAGGCCGCGTAAGATCGTCCGTTGTATGTACGTCGTCCTCGTTTTGCGTCTCTATCACCGGAGCCGGAAGACGATTGCCAGTTTGCGGCTGGGCCTTTACAACTGACTTCTCGACGCCAAGAAATTGTCCGCCTATCGAAGTCATCTCGTCGCCGTTCTGAATGATGTCGTCGTAAAGTGAACCGTCGTTTTGTTCGTCAACGTTTACGCCCCCCTCGTTTTTCTCAGGACTGTTATTATCGTCGTTTTGAACGATGGGCGTTACCGTGGTCTGGTGATATTGCTGAAGGATCTGATCCTTGCGTTCTTGAATGTAATGTCCGACCGAGCCGCTAAGTTGACAGTGATCGAGACAACCGTGCCGACAGATCTCCACCTTAACGTAGAAAATTAAAAATCTTTCGTAAGGATATATTGAAATATATCAAGTAAGAGGAAGAAGAAGAAGAATTGAATGAAAATAAAATAAAATATAAGAAACGAGGAAGAAGAAAATTGGAAACACGTTATCAATACGAAATGACGTTTTCACCTTGCACTTGATATGTACGCTAAGGGCATCGGGGAACTTGAACGCATGGAAGAATGCATACGTTATAACGGTGGCTCGATCGTCCGATCCTCTCGCCTTTAGAAAACGGCTGATCATCTTCGGCCTTAGAACGCACCCGAACTCGTCGCTAAGCTGTATAGTGTGACCGCCACCGTCCGAGGCAACGCAAGATTTCACTCGCATGTCGAACTCACCTGCGCCGAATTTAATAACAGAGAGAGAGTTATGTTAGATGAGGTCCCTGTCTAAGGTACGAACGGAGTCTCGTGTACCTTGGGAGTTCTCTCGCTCGTTACCTCGGTAATCGTTTATCGCGACGACCAGCGTTAATGTCGAGCCAAGTGGAACGATCCCGGACACCGGCGGGGCCCATGGTCCCTTCCCATGTTGTATCTCCATCCAACAGTCCACGTTGTCCCCTTTTCGAATATAAAATCGTGATATATACAATATATCCGACAATTATTACGATCTATAAAGTAATCAACGTGATCGAACGATAATCGTCCGATACGCGCGTCTATATTTTTATTTTCTCGATCGAGTGTAAAAGTAACGAACGAACGAACGAAAGAAAGAAAAAAAAAAAAAAAAAGAAAAAAGAAAAAGAAATTTTCTAACGAACAAAATATCGAAACGTTGTTGCTGGTGCATGGTGCATGGTGCATGGTGCAGCTCTTACGCGAGACGTATCCACGTTACGAAAGCTGAAATTAAGTAGCGATCCTGCGGTTCCACACCTGTGGTCAACCGCGGACACACGAGTCCTCGTGTACACGAGTATAGTGCGATCCCGCGCATTAAAATCTTTCTACCACGAAGATGATCACAGTACCCTCGTTGTTATCTGTCCATTCCATTCATCTACGTGACGTCATTATCAAAATTTCTCTTTCTCTCTCTCTCTCTCTCTCTCTTTCTATTTATGATTATAGATTTTTCCCGATATAAGCGGCGTATATTTCGATGATCGATATAGACTGCGTGTAAAAAAGAAAATAGAAAAAAAGGAATTTACCTCGAAAATCTAATTGTATAACATCGAGATCTGCAATAACCATCGGCGGCTTCGATGCAGTTTTCTCATAGTCGTTGAACCACTCGCAACGCAATCGTTTGGCCTCGTCCCATACTTCAAGCAGATCTTTATCGTATTGTACGACAACCGTGTTCTCGTAAAACTGTCCGTGCATGTCCGGCTTAGTACCGCATCTGTAATATTTAACAACATTAGAATTCGAACGATTCTTGGACGATTGGATCTATTTTTTTGTTTTCTTTTTCTTTTTTTTTTTTTTTTTTTTTTAAATCGATTTCCATGACATTAATCTTTATTTTATTATTATTATTATTATCGGTCTCGATCTCACCTGGCATAAGCTATACGAAATGAGAAGAACGTTTGTCCGGTCGACGGTGGTACGTAAACGCAACGAGGATCGGCATGTTGGCCCTTGGACGAAACGATTCCTTCGAATGGTTGCGAAAACGATAGATGAACGTCCATGTGATCCTTTCCGCACATCACTTCGAGGGATTGGATGGCCGGCATGCCCTCTGGCCTTTCGAGCGGCCAGATGTCCCCGTTGCTACCAACGTTCTTCAAGCCAACCACCTGAGAATCCAACGATTAAGCCAAGTTTATTTTCTTTCTTTTTTTTCTCTCTCTCTCTTTCTCTCTCTTCATACATACATACATACATACATGCATACATACATACATACATACATATATACATATATATATATATATATATATATATATATATATACACACATACATCTCTTTAATTTATCTTTCCATGTATTATAATTATTATTACTATTATTATTATTATTATTATTATTATTACGTCGCCACCAGGAGAAACGTCAAAAATGAATTTTTCTCGTAACTCTCGAGAAAATTGGTTACAGTTTGAGTTACGATCCTGTTGATCCGTGCAATTTAACATCGTTGTATAATACGTGAATAATTCAATATACGCCGGAGATACAAACAAATACTTTTCTTACTCGCCTGTGATTATAAAAAGGATATTTCGAGTTACGTAATTGTCGAGGATGCACACGGAGGACGTGGCCAAAATTCTTACGTCCTTCGAAATCGTTCCTCCTTTTTCTTTCGTATCTTTTTTCTTTCTCCTCGAAAATCGAAAATCTTTTTCTCCTAACATTTATGACATAATCGTCTACAGATTGGGGCGGTAAAAAATGGAGAGGATAAAGAAAATCCTGTTGTTTCTTCGATAACGTGATACGAACCGACGTTTTATTGTTCGAACAGAACACTAAATTTCTACCACGAGTCTCGAAACGAATAACGACCTCTCCCTAGGATCGAGAGGTTAGAGGAAAATTATGGTTATTCTTGGACGACCCATTGAAAATTCTCACGTGAATGCTTATCACGTGAGACTACGTACTATGGCGTTTCGTGTACGGGGGAGAGGGGGCGGGGGGGGGGTAGGCGGTTGTCTCTGTACTACTTCGGTCAAAGGGTAACATAATTTTCTTCGTTCCTCCTGAACCATCATCATCATTCTCTACTACGCTCGCCGTAGTACCGTTGTTGTTATTTTGACGAGAAGAAAAGAAACAAAAAAAAAAAAAAAACAAAAGAAAGGAGAAATAAACAAATCAAGAAAAAGAAACGGCGGAAAAAATTCGACTGGGTTAAAGAAAAAAAAGGAAAGAAATAAATTCCACGATTCCCTCGCGTCATTTCTCGATGACTCGACACTGCACAAGACCCGTCTTACCACTGAATTAAGAAATTAAACGACGGCAAACCAAAAAAAAAAAAAGAAAAAAAATATCCAAAAACAAGAAAAAAAAGAAAAAAAAGGAAGAAAAGAGCACGAGCAACGTATAATTATGTTTTCATCTCGATGTAGCCAATGTATATTAGCAAATATTTGTAATCCAACGAGATACGCTTGAACACGCCCGAGGAGATAACAGTTCTTTGCGGGGAGAAAAGAAAAAAGATAAAGAAAATAAAAAAAGAAGAGGAAGAAGAAGAAGAAGAAGTAGAAGAAGAAGAAGAAGAAAATAAACAAAACAAAAAAATCGTCGAGACACGTGTTTGCTCATCATTTGAATGATCCTTTAACAGTCATAAAGCGGACGAAGTATATCATACGTAGTAGCGGGGGGAGGGAGGGGGGGGGTAGAGACGTTCTCTCGTTTTAATTGATCATTAGAAAATATCCTCGCGTTATGCGCAACTCGTATGTATTATTATTACGTACGACGAGAGAGACACGTTCCCCGCAAGTCCCATAATAGTGAAATAATTACACGACTTTTACTGGCATTATCGATAATGAAATACCACCTATACGTCGGGACGGATCGTATAATTACAGATAATTCACTGTTCTTTCGTCTACACTTTAGATCGAATGAAATAGGATCTAGTCGTTGTATCTTCAAAGAGCCTTTAAACGTTACTTCCTGTCTGTTATCGGAAAAAGGATGAAAAGAGAGAAAGGAAAGAGAGAGAGAGAGAGAGAGAGAGGGAACGAGTAAGGTGGAATCTGTGATTTACGTGAAACACTCTTCATGCCCGATCAAGAAACTTACGATCATACACAGCATCCAATAGATTATGCTACCGAGCGAGGATAATGACCGTGTAGAGCGTAATAATCATTACGATACGATGTATCGATCACGACGAGCCACGGTACACGGTTGCATAATCCAATATCTCATACGTCCGACTAATTTTCTTAACTTTCCTCACGACAACGAGTAGAGCCAGAACAGTTTGCGAACAAATTATACGAGATGGATAATTAATATTAGCGAACGTTAAAACGCGATAGAAAAGAAAAATTTTTCATGGCGGCGTCCAATAATAATTATCGATTTATATGGAAAATCTTAAACGGTCGCCCGAGAAATACAATAATTTAACAAACACACACACACACACTCTCTCTCTCTCTCTCTCTCTATCTTTCTCCTTAATTGATTGATCGTACAATTAATTAATCAATTAAACAATTAATTAATCTCTTATGATTTTATTCTCGCGTTAAGCAGATTATTTCCATCGGATTCTTTCTTGTTTTATTATTTTTTTCTTTTATTTTTCGATAGTCTCACTCGTCTAATGGACATAAACAGACGAAGTCGAAGTGAAGAAGACGCTAGTCCCGTCCGGTCCGATCCGATCCGGTCCGGTCCAGTGCTGTCCCGGTCCCGTCTCGTGTCGAAGGCCAACGTGACTCGAGGCGCGCATGAGAGAGAGAGAGAGAAAGAGAGAGAGAGATCACGCGACCAGTCGACGACGAGGACGAGGTAGGTCACGAGAGATTAGGCGTGTCCGTCTATCTTCTGAACGTTTCTAGAAATGACGTTCCGTTCTCTACTACGTGTGCGTTCGTACGTGCGTGTCTGTGTGTGAGCGTGCGTTGTACGTCTATCCTGTCGTATTACCACGAACGTGGTTAACTCAGGAAAGAGAGAAAGAGAGAAAGAGAGATAGGGAGAGAGAGAGAGAGAGAGAGAGAGAGAGAGAGAGAGAGAAAATCCGCGACACGTACGTAAACGAGGCTGGAACGATGGAAGGTGTTCCCCGTGTATTCCATGCTCGCGCAATGCTGTAACGGGAGAGGCGTCTTTACCGCTGCATTAACGGTCGCTGTTTTTCGCACAAGTGAAAACAAGTTTCTGAGCTCTTACAATCGCACTGTTAAATGACAACGTTTCATTAGAAATGATTACGCACCTGGCGGAACGTCCACCACGCGCGTTCGCCATCAGCTCGTGCTCGTCTATCTCTCTCTCTATCTATCTATCTATCTATCTATCTCTATCTTTCTCTCTCTTTCTTCCTCTCTTCTCTCTCTCTCTCACTCCTTCTGTCTCACTAGAGGCACCTTTTTGCTAACTCGTCGTGAGTGGATCGATTCAAGATCACGTTAGAGTAATACTCTTATACGAAGGAGATCGGTATTAACGATCGTATCGGATCGGATCGGATCGGATCTTCGGGGTTCGATAAATATTTTCAATGGATTTGTTCGCTTTCGTTCATCTTAAACGTATCGATCATAGATTTTATTTATGGAAGAATAAAATCATAAGAAGAACGAATATATATTATCTTCGGATCTAATGTCCGTTCCCTTTCGTTCCGTTCCGTTCCATTTCGTTTCGTTACGTTTCGTTTCGTTTCGAATGCATCCGAAGACGAGAAATGAAAAAAGAAACGGACAAATGATATTTATAATAAATATTTCCCAGCGCGGAAGCGTATCTCATAGGGGTAAGCTTTACGATTCCCCGGGAGTTCGTTACAATCGCGAATTTATCAGTATTCCGTGTAAATCGTACTCGAGCCGAGCATGCTGGTAGCTTCCCATCATACTGTATAATATTCACCGGCTTTCGAATACTAATGCCCGTTTTACTGTCCATTCGATTGTGTTCCAGTCCGACACGCGGAAATAATAGTTTTTCTCTTAACCGCGTGCCTGCCAAACTCGATCAGCCCTGTCCTTTTCTCTCTCTCTCTCTCTCTCTCTCTTTCTTCGCATGTTCTAACGTATAATAATATCAGAACGATTCGAAGAGAACGTTAAAGCGTATCCGACTTATTCGCTATTCGACGATTCTCCAAGTCCGATGGTTTTCTTTACAAAAAGAAAAAGAAAAAGAAAAAAAGAGAATTACAAAACTAAATGATTAATTGTCAAATCGATATTCGATATAGTCTTGAAATAATCGGATAGATATTATCGATGATAACGGCTTTTGATACAGCCTGGCGAAGATACACACAGTCATACGTACATATATATATATATATATATATATATATATATATATATATATATTTATATGTATATACACACACATATGTACACACGTACACGCACACTAACACGTATATACATACATACACATACATACATACATACATACATATATATATATATATACATACATATATATATATATATACATACATACATATATACATACATACATACATACATACATACATACATACATATATATATATATATATATATATATATATATATATATATATAGTAGATACAGTCCAGTCTATCGTTTTTATCGAGTTCACTCGGCATCGAGATTCCCCGGTTCTAAGTTGAGATCTATTCGAAGAGATATCCGAAGTCGAGTTAAGGCGATAGACAAGAGAGAGAAGGATCGATAGAAGGAGGAGGAGGAGGAGGAGGAGGAGGATGAGGAGGATGAGAAGAGAAGGAAGAGAAAAGGAGGAAACGTGAAATCCATGACGTTGGAGCCTAACGTTTCCCAAGGCGAAAGCGCAATAAGAGATCTCACTGTCCAGACGCCGTCGTCGATAGCGGCTCGTAGTGCAGAGCTCTTGAATAATGTAAATGGATGGACGGGGACGATCTTGGGGTGACGATGCCGATGCCGATGCCGTTCTTGGTGGGCGGGCGGGCGGAGGGGTTGAGGGGGGGAGGTCTTTCGATGTTCACCTAACGGTACCTAGAGTAGGCACCAATATCCGCTTGCAAGCTGTTGCGATTCCTGCGGCGTCATCGCATTGTCATCGAGTTATCACCAAGAGTTTCTCTTCTTGATCGCCTTTTCGTCCGTCTCTTTCTTTCTTTCTTTCTATATATCTCTCTCTCTTTCTCTCTCTCTCTCTCTATCTATCTATCTATCTATCTATCTATCTATTTCTCTTTGTCTCTCCGTCTGCCTGCCTGTATGTCTGTCTCTATTTCTCTCTCTCTCTCTCTCTATCTCTTTTTTTTTCTTTATTTCTATCTCTCTCCCTCTCTCATCATTTCCAAAACACATTTCTTTTTTACACTTCTACTCAACCGGTACCAATACCATGATCATTAGATTCGACAAATACTCGGACCCTCTTAACCGTTATTCTTTAATTAAAGGATCGCTAGACTTACAGTCCATTATCGGTATTGCTAGTTTTTAATGCTGCTTCCATCATCGGCGTCTAATTGATGGACAAAAGAAAACCTCGCTAGGAAGGGATAGATAGATCAAGAATAAAGATTAACATAGAGGTTCCCACGTCTAAATCGATCCTAGTATAACTCAAAGAGATAGAGATAGAGAAAGAGAGAGAGAGAGGGAGGGAGAGAGAGAGAGAGAGTTTAGATAAGTTCGGTGATGATCAAAGTTCGAACGAACCGCTAGTTCCTCTTCCGTGTTATCGGACTACGTATCGTATACCAAGAATCGATATTTGATAACCAATCAACGTTCTTAACTTTTCCCATAAAGGGTAAGATAATCTTAAATAAGTTGATAAGATGAAAGTGATGATCCGTGATAATATCCTTTAATATACCTAAATATATCCGATCTAATGGAAATAATTAAAATTACTTTACGATATCGTACGATTATAATGATGAAATGATGATGATGACGATAACGACGACGACGACGATAATATTAATAATAATAATAATAATAATAATAATAATATCAAAAAATAATTGATGGCGTTAAATGTAATTGTAACACGAGACGGTGAATCATCATCATTGTTGTCGTTGAGAGAACCGCAAGACCGTTAGATCGAGACACACTATATATATATATATATCTGTGATCGTGCAAATTCACGATCCTCGTGGATGGATCTAAGGAACGATTTCACTCACCATATAGATCAGCATGCGTAGCAACTTCCACACCCCTGGCATCCTGGAGGTCCCAGCCTCTCACGATGTAACACGCTTCCCTGAAAGAAATAAAGAAATAGATTGACGTCGGTTTAATACCGTTTCGATTTATCTTTATTATTATTCCTTCTCTCTCTCTCTCTCTCTCTCTCTCTCTCTCTCTCTCTCTCTCTCTTTCTATCTTTTTTATCCTTATTTCGATCGAGATACCCAGCGGGACAACGTATCTTAAAGGGGCACTCTACTAGCCGGATCTATATTTTAATTTATCCGAGAACAAGCGCGGCATGGTCTAGCGAGCAAATTAACTGAACACCGTCCGGCAAAGTCGCGGTTCGAATCCCAACGAGGTTTGGAGAACAAAATTGACTTGCCGAGAGAAATCATGCTTATGTTGTCTGTGAGATAAGAATGCTCAGGGAGCGCGCGCACACCGACATGACGAACACGCTCGATATATAATAACACGCACACAAATACGTTCACGATCAGGATATATATATATATATATATATATATATATATATATATATATATATAAACACCTGACGTTTACATCGAGATAAACGATGCTTTTATAATCGTAAACTCGACAATCGACGCGAATCGTTGAGTTTTATATATGGGGAAAATTCAAATAAGCTCTCTGATCTTTTCCCAGGCGATTATTATTATTATTATTACTTGTTTTCTCACTCTCTCTCTCTCTCTCTCTCTCTCTCTCTCTCTCTATCTATCTATCTTTGTCTGTTTATTTCTTTATTCATTCCTAACGAACAACCACGCATTGTTCGAACGCAAAATTTCACCATTGAATAATACATCACTGAATGTTATTTATGACGTATAAACGAGTCTCCATCTTATTCGTTTCGAGTACCATAATTGTAGTCTCGTAAGATTATTTAATTAGGACGGTTATCTGTTATACGATAATTATATTAAAACGGAAGAGGAAAAGTGGCTGGTATCGTCTATTTACAAAGAATGTAAAATCATAAAACTCGAATGGTCGTGAGGGAGATAGGAGGAGGTAGGGGGTAGGAGGTGGGGAAGGAAAGAACGGGGTGGCGGGGACGGACGGACGAATGAATTACCTATGAAAATGAAAATAAACGAAACAATTTGCTTTTCTCGTTCCCACGCATCAGACGGATATGTACATACATACATACATACATACATACATACATACATACATACATACATATATACATATATATAAACGTATCTATAAATAAAGCTCGATTACAAATTGACGAAGCATGTCATGCGTTTATTGATATTACCACCTTTCCATTTCAGCACGAAGAAATTACCATACAATATATATATATATGATATATGATATATATATATATATCTCCATCCGGAAATACAAGTCTCTCATTTTAAAGACAATGGAATTACGAGTGTCGCGAGCCAACACGCTTCCTTGCTTTTATTTTTTTTTTGTTTCGTACGAATTAGCTTCGATCGTTCCAACGGTACTTATGTACATATGCGCATAAAGTACGTACGTACGTACGTATATACTTAAGTAGACGTTCGCAAAAGATCGGCTAATTTTCATCGTGCGTTTTTTTCTATCTCTCTTTCTCTAACGCGCGATTGCATCAAATAAATATCAAACGTTACGCGAAGTTCCGTCAAGTTATATGTATATATATATATATATATATATATATATATATATATATATATATATATATATGCCACGAGGATTAGTTAAGAGACGAATATGAGCTCGCAGCGTACGTTCGTTTCCGGTGCTATCATTCTGCCCGTTGTGCAACAAACTCATTACCGATGATTATATCGTCCCTGGGATAGATAGAGCAACGTCCCCTCCCTCTCCCTCCTCCCAAAGAGAAGGAGATAAAAAGATTACTATGGGGATTATGACGGGTGATGATGGAGCGAAGTACCACGAGCAAAAGACGATGCCTTCGTTATCGCCCTGTGTATAGTCTTCCATGCAATCGGCTTCTACGACAACGGCATAGAAATAGTCGAGGATTGGCCGAGGCAAATGTTGATTCTAATCCTTTTTTCTTTCTTTCTTTTTTTCTTTATTTATTTATTTATTTATTTTTTTTTTTAATATAACTCGACGATTGAAAGGAAATTATTCGTTAGGCGATAGAACGCTGGTCTCTATGATCCGATAAACGACGAGAGCTACAATGAAACGAACGATCGAATGAAAAACTAATCGTTTTTAGAGATTAGAAGATAATCGTGCGAGCGAGATCGTGATCGATCGATCGATCAAGAGAGAGAGAGAGAGAGAGAGAGAGAGAGAGAGAGAGAGAGAGAGAGAGGAATCAATGCGATTTCAAGCCTGTTCCAAGGCTCGTTAGGTCCGCCAGGTTTTTGTCGGATTAAACGCATCGTTGCGTTTCGTCGATCGCCATCCTCCTCCTTCTCCTCCCACTCGCCTCTCCCCCATCGTCATTGACAAGGTTTAGAATCGACTTTCCATCGGGCGATCATCGTCGGAGAACGAGTATCGATTTGTCGATTGACCCTTTCGATTCAATTTTCAACTGGGTTTCTCTCGAACGTCATACCACCCCGAACGATAATAATATTTGCAATACGCATTGTCGTTCGAATCGTTGATTTACGATGATTTGCAATCGGCTAATGACTTTGCCGACGTTTCCTGTTTAAATAATCGATCGAAAATTTCGATTGGATCGAGCAATTTCGTTCGATGGAACGATCGATACCTACCGGGGTGACGTTAAAGAGACAGACGGACAGACAGACAGACAGAGAGAGAGAGAGAGAGAGAGAGAGAGAGAGAAAGCAAACAAATGTATAGCATCAATCCATGGGTATCCACGTTGGTAGAGTAAAGTGTACGCGTGGTACTTTGTTTACTCGAGCGAGGTAGCAAGTAGAACGAACTAAACACTCCGTGTAAGTCACTAACGTCGTGGTAGATGAAGCAGAAAACTTCAAGAGAGTAGTGGGGGTAGGATGTTGTTAACTCTCGAACGACTACATGAATCGTCATCGTCGAGGAGGAAAAAGAAAGACAGAGAGAGAGAGAGAGAGAGAGAGAGAGAGAGAGAGAGAGAGAGAGAGAGAGAGAGATAAGGAGGATTGGGATGAGAAGGGAGGGTGGGTGGGAGGGAGGGAGGGAGGGAAAAAGGGAAGAGAGCACAGTACTGGGCTTGAACGGTACCAAACGTTTCGCCGACGTTACGATAGCCTTAAACGGACCGTAAACGATCGGAACGAAGTTGAATACGTTAGGCGACGTTAATTATACTTATAACATATTTATAACCCTTTCCATAACCCAT
>OU427007.1:2472018-2482018 GCA_911387935.1 Dolichovespula saxonica
AGAGAGAGAGAGAGAGAGAGAGAGAGAGAGAGAGAGAGAGAGAGGAGGGAAATTAACACGAAATGTTGCCGATGACGAGAACCAGGTCAAGATAGCGTTACAGAGTCCAGCTTCTTCCTGCCGTTTAATGCTCGACGCGACCGGTCAGATAAACTTTATAGATTTCTTGGAACGAACGAATGAACGAAGGAACGAAGGAATGAACGAAGGAATGAACGAAGGAACGAACGAACCTATCGCTAAATATATATATCGTCGATTAATGAACGAACGTACGAAGATGACGTAGAACGTGGAACGTTAAATTTCAATTTCCGTTCTATCGGTAGATGGAACGAACGTGTAAATAACTTGTAAAGTAACGTTAAAGCGTCAACGATCGACGTTATTAACGCGTTGATATCGATTAATAGTAATGATCGAGCAATTACTTTTCGAAATGATAGCGACGACGAACCGAACTCGATCGATCATTGATCTATCGAATGAACGTAGCTGTCGTTTCGACGTCGTTCAGTTTAATCAGAGATAATTATTAAATATATAACGTTTAAGGATTATAACGCGAATCACGTTTTGAAATTAAGTGTCATCGTCTATCCTTTCACGAGCGGGAAGAACGATGTTGGGAATAAACGACTTCGCGATTTATGTATTACATCGCGTTAGAACGAACGATCGAGAGAAAACAAAAGGATTCGAATAACTTACAAAGGCATCAAACGTTATTACTCGTGTACGGTTTACTCAACGCGTTCGTTAGAACACGTCCCGTTCTTAACCGAGAGACTCGATAATTTGTAAGTGTCTTCGAGTACGACGATAATTTATACCGAGTTGCGAACACCCACTTTTTATTTAACTTCCTTCTTCGGTGCGTGCGTGCGTGTGAAAAATCAACCTTTCTTTTCTTTTTCTCTTTCTCTCTCTGTCTCTCTTTCTTGAGGATAAAAAGAGAGGAAAGAAAAAAGAATAAAATTCACGGGAAAATAAAAATCGATCCTTCGAAATTCGTTCGTTTAATCGTTAACCTTTACGATCGTTCTAATTGGCGGTAGTGGATTTTTTCTTCCTTTTTCTTCTTTTTTTTTTTTCCTGTTCTTTTTCTTTTCGCAAGGAATCACTCGCATTTATCATCGGTTTCCCTCTCAACCGGGAACGGGCGTCTACGTAACTCGCGATTCTTTAGTCCCGATCATTCAGAAAACTTTCCGTACGATCGACTTTTATTAAACTTTTCCTCTCGATGGAATTTTTACGTCTCTATTTGGATTGGTTACGACGTTGTACGATCTGGTTGCAGTTTACACGAGACAGAGAGAGAGAGAGAGAGAGAGAGAGAGTTTATCACTCCGTGAATCGTAAAGAATATCGAGAACGATATACGAGGGATAAGGATGAAGTTCGAGAGACGAGTCTCGTTCGCACGACCCGTAAGAGTGCACGTAATTGACTTTACGATCCATTCACCGAGACCGAGAGAGTGAGAGAGAGAGAGAGAGAGAGAGAGAGAGAGAGAGAGAGAGAGAGAGAGAGATCGCGTATGTTAACGTTAACGGTTAAATGCGATACGGTGGATCGCGTCGAGGACTACTATCGGAGGGCGACTATCGGGACGGCGAACGAGAAATCAAAGATGAAAAAGTGCAATTATCGCGTGCCAATTGTCGATTATCAACGTGTTTCCAATGACATTCAAACACCATAAGCATTTATAAAATTTTCATGGGAATCCGGTGTGATTCCACCTATAATATATATATATATATATATATATATATATATATATATATATATATATATGTATATATATATATATGTATGTATGTATGTATGTATATGTATACACTATAATGTATATGTATGAAAAAAGAGCCAGCTATAATATATGTGTATATATATATATGTGTGTATATATATATATATATATATATATATATATATATATATATATATATAAAATGACTGTATGAATGGCGACGTAACTTTGTGAATGGATGTATCACATGTATGGTGGTTAACGAGGCAAGCTCTACGAATGGTCAACGCAATTAACACCATAGCTAACCCGTTAAAAAGTTTCGAGAATCTCGTCCTTGTTATTGCCGCTGCAACACATTTGTTGGAATTATCGATACGTGACTGAAGCTAGCGATTAAATCGATAAAATTTTTTACTTCTTCCTCCTCCTCCTCCTCCTCCTCCTCCTCTTCTTCCTC
Source organism: Dolichovespula saxonica (assembly GCA_911387935.1). Taxonomy (NCBI): domain Eukaryota; kingdom Metazoa; phylum Arthropoda; class Insecta; order Hymenoptera; family Vespidae; genus Dolichovespula; species Dolichovespula saxonica. The sequence continues at coordinate 2,474,238 of OU427007.1, forward strand.
TTCCTCTTATTCTCCTTTTTTCTTTTTTTTTTCCCTCTTTTCTTGCTTATTTCATTCTCCCTTTTGAACGAAGGAAGTGTTCGGAGAAGGAGAAGGAGAGAAAGACGGGGGGCGGTGGGGAAGGGGGGGAGAGGGGAGAAAAAAGAAAGAATAAATTTCTACGAGCGAGTATTATTCGAACGGCACTAAAGCTTCTCTTGGCTCGTCATTTTAAAGTTGGTAACGTATTACAAACGCATTAGGAAAAAAAGTCGACTGAAATTAACGCGTAACGCTGCGTGCTCTCGGCCAACCTCGGTTGGTCCTTAATTGCTCTTTTTTCAAATCCTTATTACCCGTTCGTTAGGAATTAATGGCCGCGCTGGCCAGTTAGATTACTGTTTGGTCGTAAGCGCGTGCGCTCAGAAACTCGACGTAATAAAACCAAAAAAAAAAGAAAGAAAAGAAAAGAAAGAAAAGAAAAGAAAGAAAAGAAAAAAAAAAGTAATGCCGCTCGAAGGAAGGGAACAGGAAATAAGATGTGGGAGATCGTTGTATAAATGGGAGGGTTAAAGGGGGGAGGGGGAGAGGAGGAGGGTAAAGGGAGGGGTCCATGCAAAGCGAATTGCATTAAACGAGCGATAGCTATTGTAAGATACGACGAAGGACGGCTAGGATTTAATCGTCGACGCGTAAAACGCTATTCCGTTTTCTTTTAAATTTTCCCCCTTAATCATTTTCACGTTTGAACGGGACATTGCACGAGCGTGACGAATTTTTAAAACTCGTGCGTCCATCAAGTTTTCAATTTTAACGACGTTGCCTCGTGTTCTCTATCGGTGGTCGAAATATTCCAAAAAAACAAAAGAAAAATACAAAAAAAAAAAAAAAATGAGAGAAAGAAAAACAAACGAAACGCAGGAAGGATTTTTCTTGTCTTTTTTTTTTCTTTTTCTTCTTTCTTAAGACCCCAACCTCCCCTCCTCTCTCTCTCTCTCTCTCTCTCTCCCCTATCCTATTGCCCCTCACCCCACCACCCCGTTATAACGAACGTAGAAACGCATAAAACGGAATTACGTTAGCGAACGTAGAAACGCACGGACGATAGAACAACGGCGATATTCACGATTTATGTCGGCCATTGGAATTTTTTTTTTTTTTTTATCGTTAGAAACGTTTCGCCGCGGTGGTCCCTCGAACGTTTCCATTATCGCAATTTCGTATGGCAAAAAGTTTGCCCAGCTTAACGTCGTACAGTCAAATATTCTTAGCGATCGGTCGTACTAACACCCCTCCCCCTCCCCCTCTCCCCGTCCTCACCCTCACCCAAATCCGACAACGTTTTATTTAACGAGATCAATGCGGATTAGCCACGCGTGCATGTGGATGAAAGCGCGTACGTACCTCCGTCGTGTCCCAGTTCGGGATCGAGGAATCCGCGTTTACCTCGCCGTTTATGCGCAGCCTCGAATACTCGTATAGCGTGTCAAATGAACGTAATACCCGCGCGGATAATGGATAATGGCATGGATCTGTGACGATACCGGTTATCGTGCGTGCACGCGCGTTCTCTCTCTCTCTCTCTCTCTCTCTCTCTCTCTCTCTCTCTCTCTCTCTCTCTCTCTCTCTCTCTCGAATACTCGGCGGTGGCGGCGGCTGAGATAATCGGCCGTACACGAACACAAGCGACAGAGTGACGACGAGCCTAAACTCCGGCTCCGATTACGTTACGCCTCGTATATCTCTTGGCTATCGATACGTTGATTAAAGTATTATGGGACCATTTACGACGGCAGGCTAGTAGTAGCCACCGAAAGGCCCACCCCGTGATCGTTAGACTTACTCAATGTTCGATCTCGCTTAAGCCTCCCCGCAACCCCGCAACCCCATCCACATCCCCATAGCTTTTCGATAATTTTAACCCAAACGCGAATAAATTCTAAGATAATTTCTCTTAAACATTTTATCTCTCTCTCTCTCTCTCTCTCTCTCTCTATATATATATATATCTCTCTCTATCTCTCGATATTAATTTAACGAATTTTTTCATTTTATTCCGACAAAATTTTATTCCGACAAATTCTAACAAAATTCGCGAAACATCATCGATAGTTTCAATCGCAGTTTGTTCGATGCGATTGATTTGGTTTTTTTTTTTTTTTTTTTTTTTTTTTTTTTTTTTTTTAAAGAATTTTATTATAAAAAAATCCATGACAAATCTACGACGGCTTTTAACCTAGATTTTGATCGGGATTATCAATTTTTCCCTTTCTTTCCTTATTAAAAATTTTATTATAGAATATTCGTGACAAATCTTCGATGGTTTTTATCCCAGATTTTAATTGAAATTATTATTTTCTGTCCTTTTTTCGTCTTCTTTTTATTAAAAATTTTATTATAAAAATTTCGTGTAATATCCTCGATGGTTTTTATCCTAGATTTTAATCGAGATTATTATTTTCTGTTTCTTCGCGTCTTTTGTTTATTAAAAATTTTCTTATTTCAAATTCACGGTGAATCTTTGATAATATTTAGATTTTATGAATATCTTTTTGAATCCTCGATTATCTTAGATCTTAATTGAGATTATTCGTTTCTTCTTTACTGCTCTTTTTTCTTTATTAAGAATTTTCATATAAAAAAATTCGTGACAAATCTTCGATAGTCTTTAATCCTAGATTTCAATTGAGATTATTATTATTACTATTAATATTATTATAATTCTTTTTTAACAATAAAATCCATTAAATATACCATTTGCAAGGTTATAACGTGTAGGATACGATTATCCGTGATGAATTCACGTACGGAGATCTCGGCAATAGAATAGCCTGCAAGCGTTTTATTAACAAAAGGGTAACGAACGTAATTAAGAAAAACAAACAAACAAAAAAAAAAGAAAGAAGAAAGAGAGATAAAAATAAATACAAATAAATGAGAAAGTAAGAAGAACAAAACCAAAAAAAAGAAAAAAGAGAGAAAAGAAGAAATAATAAAAAAGGAAATAAAATAATCGTAAATCTACGGGAAGATATGAAACGAGGTATTTCACGATTCCGACATGAACGTCGCCGTTGGCGAGATTCGTGCCGAGCAATTCCGAAAGCCGAAACGTAGTTACGTAAGTCCAAGAGGAGAATTAGAATTCGCAAGAGAGCATGGTAGGTAGGTGGGTAGGTAGGTGGGTAGGTGGGTAGGTAGTAGATAGGTAGGTGGGTAGGTAGGTAGGTAGGTAGGTAGGTAGGTAGGTATCACGTGTATGTGTTGTGTATTTCAGGAAAACGTGGTAAGAGAATAAACTCGATCGTTATTCCCACGGAAGACAACGTAGACGCTAAAACGAAGAGAAATATATATATATGTGTGTGTGTGTGTGTGTGTATATATGTATGTATGTATGTATGTATATGGTGTGAGAGAGACTTGGTGTCTCTCGTTTGTGTGTTCGACAAATAACCGAAGCCACGAAGTGCCAATGTTAATTCTCAGAGAAATTAGAGGAACGGATATACGAATGCAAAGTTATGTCGAGCGTGATCTCACATTCGAGACAACACAGGCACACACATTGCTGAAGGTTGAATGCCCTTCGACCACGACTAAGACGAAGACGAAGACGAAGTCGAAGACGAAGACGAAGACGAAGACGAAGACGAACATGACGAAGACGAAGACGAACAAGACGAAGACGAAAAAGACGAGGGAGACGAAGACTGAAGCACGGATTAGTGCGCGGCTACTAACGTAATCGTATGCCTGGTGAATATTTCATGAAGCGCGGAAAAAGGAGATGACACCTGTTCGAAAACCGTTAGCGTACTCCTTCTGCCCCGCCGTAGTCCTCTGATATCCGCCGGGAGAGGACAAACGGACGTTCCCCGACTTATTTCAATGTAAATTTTCAAAAAAGAAATTCCATCCAGGGTCCCCCCTCCCCCTCCCCCTCCACGTTTACGTCCCACCGCCCTACCCCTTCTTCTCCGCTCCCTTGACGATTATTCCTTTCAACGCGAGAGAAGATTTAGTTATAGGTATCCTCCGTTCCCCGCGATGGTAAACCCTCCCCTCCTCTCCCACCCCCTCCCGCCCTTCTTCTACTCCCCTCATACCACACCACTCCGACACCCACAGCGTCTTTCGTATCTTTATCTCGAGTTTCGCATTTTTTTTTCTTTCTTTTTTTTTTCGATACGATTAACGACGACAAACTCCACGTGAACGGGAGAAGAATTTTGAATAATTTAGAAGGGGTATCATTAGCGCGATAAATCTAATATTCTGTTGATATTTCATTAATTAGTTTTTAATTTATATCGCAAATCTTCGTATGTATCATTCTATCTCTCTATCTATCTATCTATCTATCTATCTCGCGTAATATGATTTCTAATTTCCCGTATAAATTTCCATATTATCTAACATAGTTATTTTATCATCGATATATTACCTCTTTAGATCTAACGAATTAAACGTAATACCAAGCGGCTATATAAAAGTTATAAAATTAATATAGACAGTTATTGCGGTTACTCGAATACCCAACCCGATATCTAATTGCGATCGTAACTAATTATCCTATTCATATCGAAGAATAATATCCAGATACATTATTTATATATATATATATATATATATATATATATATATATATATAAAATGTAAAGATCGTTTTATTTATAAATCGACGATTTATAAATAATGAATCGTTAAATCTTAAGAATTTTGTCCCATTTAATTTCACGAGAGAATATATATATATATATATATATATATATATATATATATATATATATACATCGTTGGAGTTACTATAAGTCGTATCAGTATTATCAATAGTAACTAACACGTGTGCGGACGCCTTTAAGGTTCGTATATTAGAAACGAACGATCGACTGTCGCAGCACGACACGGGAGCAAAGAGCAAGAGCGTTTCTCGAACCGCTAACCGGAATGAGCGCGCTAACTTCTCGTCTCTGTGGGATCCGCGAAGCGGTTGGGTGCTCGACTTGGTTCCGAAGCGTCGAGGGAGAAACCAAGAGAGAGAGAGAGAGAGAGAGAGAGAGAAGAAGGTAGAGGAGAGAAGAGGTTGGAAGGCCCGCGGGAATGGGGCCTCTATTCGTATGAGAGGGAATGAGAGGTCGATGAGAGAAGAAGAGGAGAACGGTAGATCGAAGACGAGAGAGAGAAAGAGAGAGAGAGAAAGAGAGAGAGAGAGAAAGAGAGAGAGAGAGAGAGAGAGAGAGAGAGAGAGAAGTCGGTCCCAAAGCACGTGGAGGAGATCCAAGGCACATTGCGCTGAGATCGGCGGCACGAAAATTTTGGTGAGGCCTCCTTGCCTCCCGACCGACCACATTCCCTCCCCACTTCGATTTACCCGTAAGAGAACCTTATCCGCCTGGATGTCTCGCCGCGGGTTCGTTCAATCCGCACGCGTTAACATCGGCAAGCGGATCATCGGAGTTCGCTTAAATCGTTCCACGACTATATAAGAGGATCTCGTAAGTCCTCTTTAGGGATAACAGCTGACCGTTTATCATTTATATATATATATATATATATATATATATATATATATATATATATATATATATATATATATATATTGTCAATCCTTGAAACTCGATCCTTTTGTTTTCTTTTTGCTTTTTTTTTTTTTTAAATCCTTTTTCTCTTTCCCCCTATCACTCTTCTTCTTCTTATTCCTTTTTATTCCGAAAACGTTCGAACTCTATCGACGAATTATTTGCTTTCATTCTTATTTTCTTTTTCGGACATTTTTCTTCCCCGTCAACGATGTTCTCGGAAAAAAAAATATATATATATAATAAAAAAAAAAAAAAAAAAAAATATATATATATATATATATATATAAATATACATATATGTATTTCTTTCGTTTCTTTTTTCTTTTCTTCTGAGTCAAAATTCAATGCACGACCTCGATAATATCATCGAATGGTTCACGCGTAATCCTACGATCATTTTTCTAACGTGTTTCCTTTCGAAAGATAACACGTATTTTATTTTCTTTTCTTTTTTTTTTTGTTTTATTTATTCCCGGGGCCGCGTACGAAGAAATAATTTTTGCTGGGAAATTTACGATGGAAAATTTCGACGGTGCGAAGAAAAATTGGGACACGCATTGTACGTATGTTACCGTATGCACGGAATGCACACGCATTCCGTGGGCTCTATTATGGACGATGCATCGATTCGTTAACGATATCGGCCGGGCAAACAGTCGTTGAATATACGTTTACAATTCCACAGATCCGTTTCAACGACCGCGTTCAATCGAGCATATACGTGGTCGTCATCGAAACCCTACAAGATCTTTATCGTACGGATTATTTGAATATTCGCACGCAATAATGGATTAATTAGTGCGAACCCCTACGTTTTAATATCGATCAATTGTTCGGTCCACCGATAAAATCGGCCAATGTTTATAATATGGAAATATATTGTGACACGTCGTCGTCGTTCGATTAAATTATTGGTCCATAATATATCATCCAATATCGTAGATCGAATCGGTTCGATGGAGAAAGAAAATTCAATGGACAGGTTCGACGATTCGATTACGATCCGAAAGAATCTCTTCGATTCTCAAAGAAAAAATTCGCATTAAATCGAATTTTAAGGGAGGAGGGTGGTGGAACGAGGTCGAGGGGAAGGGGTGGCGCTGGCGGGGGATGAAAAAACAAAGAGTATCGATTTACCTCGCGATCTTGGCGTGTGTGGATCGTCACCACGTGTTAGCTGGAGCTGAACGGCTCCTCGTGCCGCATCCCGGCAGACGCCTTTATCTCCTTATCGCTTCCTCGCGCTTTCGTCCTTTCCCTCTCTCTCTCTCTCTCTCTCTCTCTCTTTCTCCTTATCTTCTCCTTTTTCTGTCCTCTTCTTTTCCAGGTCGAACGTTCAACTCTCGATCTCTTCGCGATCAAACGCGCGCAACGTTCAAAGACGTAAAATCGCAAGTTGGGATCAGTACGATCTATCACTGCTAGGACACTCGTGTTCAGACTTTGATAATCGGACCAAGTTTCTCGTAATAGTTGTCCTCGTCCTCTTCGTCGTAGTCCTCTACGAGGACGGGTCGTCTTCTTCTTCTTCTTCTTCTTCTTCTTCCTCTTGACGAGATTTCCGTCACTTAACACAATTCACCGGTGCCGTGACCTCCTTTGTCGGCGTTTACATTGGCGCGGTCGCGAGCATCGCGCAAACTCACAGAGAGATTACTATACGAGTTCGTATCTCCCTATTTTGCGCATGCGTTCTTTAAACGCGGACGATTCGAACCGATCTCTGTAAGAATACTAATGATAATAATTATAATAATAATAATAATTATTGCTAATTATAATTATAATAATAACAATTATAATTACAATTATACAGACGATAATAATACCAATAATAATAATAATAATAATAATAATATTTATATTAATATTAATAATAATAACTGTAATAAAATAATAATAATAGTAATAATAATAATAAAAGTAATAATAATAATAATAATAATAATAATAATAATCAGAAGAATAAACACTTTTGAAGTTTATATAATACAAATAATCCGTTTACGCGGGAATTGATGACTAATATTCTCTTTCTCTCTCTCTCTCTCTCTCTCTCTCTCTCTACCTTTCCGTTTTATTTTATTTTTATTTTTTGCCCTTCAATTGATTCGAAAATAGCTGTAACCGCAGAACGGTAAGAAACTCTTTCTCTCTCTCTCTCTCTCTCTCTCTCTCTTTCTCTCTCTCTGTCCGTCTCTGTCGCTCTTGCGTTCA
>OU427007.1:2487018-2492018 GCA_911387935.1 Dolichovespula saxonica
AGGTGCTTCCAATTTTTTTTTCTTTCTTTTTTTTTGCGTTTCTTTTTTTTTTTTTCTTCCACATCGTCGACGTCTTCACTGACGTTGTTCCCACCCCTCCCCTCCCCCACCCCACCCCCCTCGATCCACCCCATTTTCGCCTGTTTCGCGATAACGACGTGAAATTCCACGAAGGCAGGAAGAAATAAAAATGTCGTCGATTTCTCAAAAGAAGAAGGCGGCGAAATGCGAGAGCGTCGTTGATCCTTCACCCTGAAGGAAAAAAGGAGTAATAAGATGACCGAATGCATGAACGAGAAGAAGAAGAGGAAGAAGAAGATGAAGAAGGAGATGAAGAAGAAGGAGCAGAGAGAGAGAGAGAGAGAGAGAGAGAGAGAGAGAGAGAGAGAGAGAGCAAAAAAAAAAAAGGAAAGGAAGAAGAGGAAGAAGAGGAGATCAGGCGTGTTCAACGTCGCGATCTCGGTTCGTTCACTTTCGTGCTCGCCGAGACGTTCTCGTTCGATTCTCACGAGGTTGTCGAGAGTTCGCGATCGATTCGCTCGCCATGCCAGGAGACCCTAGACCACGTCCGTGCGTGTCATACAAGCACGTGAGGTGCATTTTCGAAGAGAGTACCGGAGTCGAAAGAATAGGGCCGCGAAGTGCCTCACCGTCCGTCCCCGTACGACCATTCCATTCCATTCCATTCTATTTGATCGAAGCTCCTTTATTTTTTCATCTTTTTTCTTTTACCTATTCTTAGTTCTCTTTATTTCTATATTACGGCATATCAGGCATTTCGAATGACATTTTGGCAAGCTTCTAATTTTTCCCGATTGCTGCAAGGATTACATTGATACGTCGTACGTTCGGATTATCCTCGATGAATATCGATAATTATATCGTTAATCATTTCGAAGTAATTATCGTTAAAGTTTTTATATAGTTATCCTCGTTGTCTATCGAACGTTTGTTATGTACATTCGATAGTATAATTTTTATGTACGCGTCGCATATATATATATATATATATATATATATATATATATATATATATTTATATATATATTTATTTGGGTCGTCAGGAAAAATTCGTGCCGATATCGATAATTATATCGTTAATCATTTCGAAGTAATTATCGTTAAAGTTTTTATATAGTTATCCTCGTTGTCTATCGAACGTTTGTTATGTACATTCGATAGTATAATTTTTATGTACGCGTCGCATATATATATATATATATATATATATATATATATATATATATATATATATATTTATATATATATTTATTTGGGTCGTCAGGAAAAATTCGTGCCGATATCGATAATTATATCGTTAATCATTTCGAAGTAATTATCGTTAAAATTTTTATATACCTATCCTCGTTGTCTATCGGACGTTTGTTATGTACATTCGATAGTATAATTTTTATGTACGCGTCGCGTATATATATATATATATATATATATATATATATATATATATATATATATATAAGTACGTCGAACGAGAGCGGATGGACGCTTCTCCCGAGGCATTTCAAACTCGCACGGTCGTCGTCGAGGCCGATCGTGACTTCTTTCCCGTTTTTTGCGGAGTGCAACGAACGTACGGTATCCTATTGTTCCAACTCGCGAGCCCTCGTACTTTCCGTCTTCCCTTCCATGCACTCGTCGATCCGTGGATCGATATGATCGAGACGATAATCGGAAATTTAATACGACGATTCTCAATGGCTCCATATACTCGAGTAACCGCGTAGATTACATTGATAAAACGAACTTTATTATATCTAGTTACCTAATACTTAACGATCACATTGTATAACGCTTATTTATAAACGTTGTCTATTGTGATTTTTCCCTATAGAAACGACCAATCATCTCGCGCGAATCTCGTAACATTTTTTTCCTTCAATGCTCCTTCGATTCGAAATCTTACAGTCCGAAATTATTAATTGTAATATATTTCTTTATACGTGCGTGTATTTATTTATATATATATATATATATATTTATTTGCTTTTCTTTGGTTTCGTTTCTTAAAAAAAAAAAAAAAAATAGAGAAACAAAAAGATATTCCCTCCGTTTGGGGAACACTTACGCGAATACTTACGATCGACACGTACATGGGTGTACACCTATTTAAAGGTTATGATATCCACGTATCGGATGTTACAATTTATTTTACGTTCGAGTTCTATACAAAAGAGTTCTATACAAAAGAGTTCTATACAAAAGAGTTCTCTTGAAACGTATCGTAAAGCGTCGACGCATTTAATGACGCTTAGAAACGTTTCTTACGACGGTTCGTATTAACAAATTATTACAAATAAACCATTCGTATTAACAATTAATCGAATTAAAATTACATCGTTCAACGACAGATCGAACAATTTAATGTTATAATTCCGTTTTTCTCGACGAACGTCACTTCGAACTATCAATAATATATATATATATATATTCGACTAACCTCAAACACATGATGATAATTAAGGAACGTGTTTCGATTGTATTGCGATCGGCGCGAAATCGATCTCGCGTGATCGACTCGATCGATCTTTTTGATCGGTCGACGAAACATACGAGCAGCATACGATTCGAGACGTTCGGTTGGAATCGTCATGGTCGTTATCGCGATTTAAGAAAAAAAAAAAAAAAAGAACAAAAAGAATCGTTATTGCGGTGCGACGTCGTAAAGAAGAGTGGCGCGTAGAATTTTCGTTGACATTTTTTTTCCCGTAAGACAAAAAGAAAAAACGAAAAAAGGAAGAAAAAAGAAAAAAGATAACAAATCTTCTCCAAAGTCCGACATCGTCTTGAGATAAATCTTCCTTGCGTTGTAACAAGATCGAGACGATTATTACGGTTAATCGAAGTTTCGCAAAGGTAATTAAATAACATTCTTCGCGTCGTTGTCTCGTTCGACAAAAGTACGTTAAAAGTAGGTGAAGTGTTATGGGGCGTGGTTGGATGGGGGAAGTGGGTGAGGGCGACGGGAGGAGGAGGGTGTGGGAGTGGGAAGAAGGAGGAGGCGGTGGAAGAAGGAAGGAAAGGTAAGAGAGAGAATCTTTCGGAACTTTTCTAATTGATTATCGATCCATCTTCGTAAATATCTTAAGAATTTATCGATTTATTCGAAACACGTGAGCGCATCTTTCGATTTAGTTATTGTACGATCGTACCTGACGCGCTGCCCTTTTCCCATATTGGTACGTGAAAATTTCAAAAGGGAGCGTCTCTCCTCTCTCTCTCTCTCTCTCTCTCTCTCTCTATCTCGATCTATCTCTCTATCTCTCTCTTATACACATACGTGACAAGTTTGAGCATGGAACATTCTCGAACTAATCTACGCCATAATTTTTGCGCTTTATTCTTGCGAATCGCATACACTAGAAAAAGTTTTCTTGTCGCTCGTTTAGAAAATTATGGACCTTTCTAGCGGTCTATATATATATATATATATATATATATATATATATATATATATATATATATATATAGAGAGAGAGAGAGAGAGAGAGAGAGATAGAGATAGAGAGAGAGAGATAGAGATAGAGAGAGAGAGAGAGACAGTCTTATTTTATACGTAATAAAGTCTCCTAACGTTTTCACGGGTCAGGAAGAGAGGAATGCTAGACAAAGAGAGAGAGAGAGAGAGAGAGAGATAGATAGAGAGTATGAGAAAGAGAGAGAGGAAAGAAGAAAGGAAAGAAAGATGGTGATCATAGATAGCATTCTTCGTAGATGCATCGCGTAACCTTTGAACTTTATTTACAGAAGTTGTCGGTAAGTAAGATAATCGCATCTACCGATTGAATTTTGTATTGTTCGTTATAATTTTATCGACCACGTCGGTAATTATTTTTAAAAGTGTTCTACGACTACGAGTAACTTATTTAGGTTAGTTTTCAAGTCACTCGAATTAATTATAACCTAGCGTTAGTTTCGAACGTCGTACATCGGAATGGTTACTAGATTTTTACACAAAAAAGAAGAAGAAATGAAAAGAAAAAGAAAAGAAAAAGAATGAGAATTGTAAAAAAGAATAATGCATCGACCCATTGACATCGTTCGTCCGTAATCGTTATTTTAATTAGCCAATTAAAAGCTTCGTTTCTAATAATGAAAACAGCAATATATAAATAAATAAATAAGTAAATAAAAACAAATTAGAAATACATTGTATGCGAAGTAAATAAAATTATAGCGTGATATCTTGGCGAGCTCGGGGAAATATTAAATAATTCATTTGCTAGTCGAAGCGCAACCGATTTTATTCTCTCGCAGATTTTTTGCATATTCCCTTGTTATTGTTGTTGTTGTTGTTATTTTCTTTTTTTTTTCATTAGGGATGTCGTAGATATTGTTCCAGAAATAGTTTCGTATATGTATTTAGGACGGTACTCTAAAAAAAAAAAAGAAAAAGAAAAAAAGAGAAAAAGTATATACGTACGATTGAATTCAAATACATCTCTCGAGTACTTTAATAATAATATCGCGAAGGTAAGGTACACATTCCTTTCGGGATTTTATCCTTTCGTCTATTTTAATTGAAATTCCATCGATGTTATACACGTTCAATTCGAGAGATAGATAGATAGAGAGAGAGAGAGAGAGAGAGAGAGAGAGAGAGAGAGAGAGAGAGAGAGAGAGAGAGAGAGAGAGAAAGAAAGAGAGAGGTGGATAAATAAATAGATAGATAGGATCTTCACGGCTGGGGAATTATTGGCTGACCTTTGACAGCCCCTTCCCTTCCACCTCGTCATTTAACATTGTCAATACCACCGATCGTAGTTTTATTTTTTCCCCCTTACTTTCGACGAAAAAAAAAAGAAAAAAAAAAAAAATTCGAGAAAACTATGCGCGTTGACGGTTAAATTATAGATGAACGTGATCGTGTACACGTCGGACGTGTGGGAAGTTTTTTCCTTCTTTTTTTTTTTTTTTTTTTTTTTTTTTATTCAGGTCGAAAGGTCGAAAGAAAATCTTTGGTATTAGGTGGATGTACGATG
>OU427007.1:2497018-2522018 GCA_911387935.1 Dolichovespula saxonica
ATATATATATATATGTGTGTGTGTGTGTGTATGTGTGTGTATGTGAACACGGTTGAATAGATCGTATTATATTATTGGTCGTCGATCTCTAACCGAGAGAAAGAGAGACAGAAACGTGTTCGTAACGTCCAGCCTTTATGTTAGTACTGCCTGCTGAGCAGGCACGATCTCGCCATTAATTAGGTTCACTGGGCATCGCCGAGATTTTAACGGTATAAAAGAGAGAGACGCGTCGCCATTAACACGACCGTCGTCGTCGTCGTTGTCGTTGTCGTTGTCGTTGTCGTTGTCGTTGTCGTTGTCGTCGTTGACAATTCGATGCCAGCTCGATCGAATCTTCGCGATTCTAATGAAGGTCACACTTTTCTACCCGAGTAGAATATTTAATAGCTCGTTGCCTTTATGTCACTGCATTTATGTATCACACCTTACTGTACTTTCTCACTCATTAACGAGTCACCTCTTGGATGTTTCGTTGTCGGTATTTACAATCGATCATTCTCTTGCAAATTTCATATTATTATCATTATTGTTATTTTCTTTTCTTTTCTTTTTTTCGGGACAAATAACACGCGTTAATCGTTACCAGATATTAATAATCTGACATCGTTCATCATTCGATTATCTTAATCGTTATTCGATCTTAAAACGATCCACGGGTCTTCTTACTCCGAGTAATGACATCTGGTTTGAGAGGAAGTTAGTTAAAAAAAAAAAAAAAAAAAAAAAAGAGAAAAGAGAGAAAAAAAGGCAGAGGATTTAACGAGCGTTAGAACACCTCTTGGAAATTTTCCGAAAGAGGTATAGATGGAAGAAGATAGTAATGATAGAAAGAGATAGAAAAGTATTCTTCTTCTTCAACTTCTTCCTCTCTCTTTCGTAGGATGAGAGAGAGAAAGAGAGTTAAGCGCGAGATCGTACGGTGTTGTCCATGGTGTCCTATGCTGTGCTATGCTCTTCCGTTCCGTTCCATTCCGTTCCGTTCCGTTCCGTTCCGTTCCGTACCGTTCCGTTCTGTTCCGATGTTACTCAGGTGGCTACGGCGGATGCTGTAGTTTCTTGCGATCGCAGTAGCAGGGTAGAACCTATAGCTAACTCTTAGAGGAGCTTCTCGGAGGTTAGTCCGATGCTCCATCCAAAGACACTCCCCTCACCCTCCGTGCGTAACTCGCACCTGCTGACTAACTAGTCGAACCTGATTAAACTCTGGCCCCTGTATGTGTCGTATGAAAGTCTGGCCTGTGTTTCTCCTTGGCCTTCTCTCTCTCTCTCTCTCTTCCATCACCGTCGCCATCACCAACCCCCTCCCACCAACCCCCTCTCCTAGTACTCCTTCGATCCTCTCATCTCTTCCGACCCCTCTCTACTCCATCTTTCTCGTCCTCTCTCTCTCTCTCTCTCTCTCTCTCTCTCTCTCTCTCTCTCGTTCTCTTACACTTTTTATACTCTTTTTCTTCTCTATCTGGACCGCTTCGAGCGCGCTCCGTGTTCCCTACGGCAACAGAGAAGGGCGTTGAGAGAGTAACCAACTGCCATATTCGTTAGATCTCACGATTCCTTTGCCCTACGAAGACGTTAAAGTCGTCCTCCCCTCTCCCTCCCCCCCCTTTACCCCCTCCCTCCCAACCGTTCGACAGCCGGTTATTCAAACTATCCCGTATATCTTTAGTATCGTCTTATCGTCTTGGATTTAACACGGGAAGATCTTTTAGATCTCTTCCAGTTCGAACAACGACGCTACGTCGAACTTCGAACGGGTACGTTTAGTTCGTGGGTGGTGAGGGGGGAGGGAGGGGAAAAAAAGAAATCTTTACGTTCGATTTGATTTTTCGTTCGGTTTCTCGTTTCGAGAAACGAGTTCTCTTTCTTTCTTTTCTTCTTCTTCGTCTTCCTTTTCACGATCGAGAGCTTAAGAGAGGCCCAGGTGATACGCAGGACGATCCGGCACGTGCAAAAGCGATCGATTCTCTTAGGTTTCGTCACGAGACGACAAGTCTTTCTCCTTCCGTTAAAAGGAGACGGATGAACGAGGCTCGTCTGGTTATAAACGGGCGCAAACTCGCGACGCGAGTTTCTCTTCCTCCTCCTCCTCCTCATCCTCATCCTCCTCTTCATCCTCATCCTCATCCTCATCCTTCTCTTCATCCTCCTTTTCTTCCTTCACCATCACCCATCAACTCCTTCCACTCCTCATCTTTATCCTCGTTCTTATCCTTCAGTTCGTCATAGTCGTCGTCATAGTCGTCGTCATAGTAGTCGTCATAGTAGTCGTAGTAGTCGACAAACGGTAAAACGTGACTCGTTGACGGGCCAGAAATTCTCCTAGTTTCCGACGTTTACTTATACTAATTCGATTAGGCAATTAACCGTGCTCCTCGGACGGTTCAGTTTGATTAGATTCCACCTTTTCGTGACATACGTCACAAGTTGTAACGAACTATAGTCGAACAGTAGATATACATATGTACGTACGTACTTATGTACGCATGTACGTACGTACGTACGTACGTATGTATGCATTTACATGGGTAAGGAAATTTTCAAAATGTCATTATGCATAGAATTAATGCGACCTGTTAGGAAATTCGATTAAGAATTAAATTTATAAATCTAATATCAACTCGGATTATAACTTTTTCTTTCTTTCTTTCTTTATGAATGAATGAATGAATGAACGTACGCGTGATTTGTATCAATTTGTTAAATCCTTTTTTAAAATCGGTACAGAGAAAGAAGATATAAGATATATTAGAGATAGAGAAATTTCATATCTTTTCGAAATTTTATCTTATTAAAGAAAAGTAAATTTTCAAAATATCTTTATGCATAGAATTTATACGACCTGTTAGGAAATTCGATTAAAAATTTAATTTATAAATCTAATATCAACTCGGATTATAACTTTTTCTTTCTTTCTTTATGAATGAATGAATGAATGAATGAATGAACGAACGAACGCATGAGTTGTATCAATTTGTCAAGTAGTTTTTAAAATTCGCTACAGAGAAAAAAGATATAATATATATTAGTGATAGAGAAATTTCATATCTTTTGAAAATTCTATTTTATTATAGGAAAGTAAATTTTCAAAATATCTTTATGCATAGAATTCGTACGACCTGTCAGGAAATTCGATTAAGAATTAAATTTATAAATCTAATATCAACTCGACTTATCTTTATGAACTTTTTTTTTCTTTCTTTCTTTATGAATGAATGAATGAATGAACGAATGAACGAACGTACGCACGAGTTGTATCAATTTGTCAAGTCGTTTCCAAAATCGATACAGAGAATGAAATATACAAAATATATCAGAGATAGAGTATGGATATGGAGTAATTTCATATATTATGAAAAATTCTATTTTATTATAAATATTTTTTTTTTTTTTTTTAATTATAACACATCATCGAAAGAAAGAAACGATCACCGTTGTGCATCATCGTTCTTAGTTAGGCAGACATTAAGGAACAACTGTTGGCGCGTACAACAGTATCATCCTTCGAAACGTTTAGAATAGCTTCCTCCCGTTTGACGTTCCAAACCATTTCACCTCCTCCTCCCCTCTCCCTCCACTTCAAGAGTTTATATTTCTAAGAAGAAACGAGCACGCAAGGCTCGTCCATTGTACCCAGATCGAAGATTCCACGGTATTTTATTTTTCTTTTATACCCCTCGCCATCTCCTCGTCTTACTTTTCGATTACCTCGGTTTCAACGAAAGTAGAGAAACGAAATCTTTGCCGATTCCTCGGCAAATTTTCTAATGCCTATTATTTTCTAATGTCTATTATTCCGTTCCCAAGGTTAGAGCATTAGCTAACGTCGCGTCGTCCGTCGTAACACTACATATACACGCGCACACGACTAAATACACTTAACGCGTTTTAATACCGCGTGTGCGTGCTAAGGAACATTGTTCAACCGCAGATGTTCGCCTTCGCGGTGCATTTTACTTGGAACTCGGAACGTACGAAAAAGGGCAACGAGCCTCCTCATGGGAATATTCGTGCCCTTTTGCGATTGGGCTTAGGAATGTATGTGACATTCTTTGGATAGAAACCGTAGAACGCGTTAAGAGTCATTACTAGAATCACAATAAACGCACAACTTCCTTCTTCGTATTGTATAACTTTTTACTTTTGTACGATTCATTTTCTTCCTCTCTTCCTCTTATTCCACTTCTTTTTTTCTTTTCTCCTTCTCCTTTCTCCTTACTCGTTAAAAAGTTTTATTACTTATCAAGTTTCTTTCGTTCGTTAGATTTTTCTTTCTTTTTTCTTCCCTTTTTTTTTTTTTTATTCATCGAACGACTATCATCCGAAACGATGGACGAAGCAAAATTGATGAAATTATTTTTCTCGTTTGAACATTTTGTCAATCAACTGCTCTCTCTCTCTCTCTTTCTCTCTCTCTCTCTCTCTCTCTCTCTCTCTCTCTATCTATCTATTTGCGTTTGTTACTCAATTTTTGTCATACGTTTTTGCTCGGTTAATTGTTGTTATTTCTTTTTTTTACATTCATTTTTCTTTTTTTTTTTTTTTTTTTTTTTTTTCTTTTCCTTCGACACGAATTAGTCGAGCCCAAGTACAAGTAGCGCCTCACGACACAAAGTAGTTGAACTAATGACTGACTTGTAAACTTGCTCCTTATTTCGTGAGATGGCGCGGTCTGATCGTTGCCAGTCAATCCAAATTCATTGATAGTCATTATATGAATGAAATTGTATAATAGTAATCAACGGTGATAACATTCTTCGTACGTTTGAAATAGGTTAACGTATTTTCGACCCTTCCCCTCACCCCCGAATATTCGACCGTTCCCGTTAGATCAACTTACGTTTTCTCTTTTTTTTTTTTTTTTTTTCGATTTCGCATCCACCGTTCTCGTTCCAACGTAATAACAGTTTATTGATAGATTTTCGGGCGGGAATTCTCGGGAGGAAAATTTTTCTCTACTTTCCACGTTTGAAACCCACACCCCCCTCGCGGTCTATCGCGAAGAGAGTATATCGGAGATATACTGGATTGATTTTCGATTCATAAAATTGACAGATATTGTGTTCGACTATGGAATTTTAAATAGAAATAGTGAGGATGGAACGGACCGAATTTATCACACCGTGGGTACGATCGAGAGCTCACGTGGAACATATTCATAAATGGAAACATATCGCTGTAAGATAAAACTAAAGGAGAGTAATATATATATATATATATATATATATATATATATATATATATATATATATATAGATGTATGTATGTATGTGTGTACGCATACACGTATGTATGTACGCATCTATGTACACGTATTACTGTCTTTAATCATTAAATAAGGTATCGTTAAACAAGATAGATCATCCATTAAATCGTTCCAATTGTTTTAGGTTAATCCTAAACCATTCGCACCACGCCACTCGATTACCTTTTTCAATAACAAAAAGCAAGAAAAGAGAGTGACCGAGACAATCTCGGCGTACGATCGATACCACAAATATGAAGATTTCGATCCTCGTAAGCCACGAGCCGAGTGTACGAGTCCTTCTTTGATTTGGTCAGAGATATACCAAGAGAACAAACAACATATCGTACCGATGATCACTAATCACTGGTACGGTCGTCCTAATCGCGAACAGATCGATTATCCCGATAAATCTTTCTCCCGTGCCTCGCAAATACGTGAATTCTATCGGCGCAACGATCTCAACTTGGTAGCCGATGATATTAGAGAATTTCAAATGTGTTATAACTGAATTTTGAACTGAAGTAACCAATGATATATTGATAATACGTATTTGATAAGTCTTTTATTATATATATATATATATATATATATATATAAACAAATATACACACACACACACACACACACACACACACACACATATATATATAAACAAAACAAACAAACAGATAAAATCAAAAAATGAAAACCGATCGTTCGAATCTTATAAAAGACTTATGTATTAGATAAAGATTATACTTAAGGGGAATCAGAAAATACGATCACTTACTAGGTCTCTTATACATATATATATATATATATCTCTCCCTATATATCCCTTCAAAGTATATGCAACATACTAACCTATTCTCTAAGGTGAAACTCGTAAAGAGAATCGTAATGTCCCACCTGTATACTTAGCCTGTTTATTTATGTTAAGTTCTTACCCACCCCCACCCACCCAACCCCCATCATGTTCATTCACAGCTGCTCTCAAAGTATATATTCTTTAGATATTACGCTATATAGGTGAACTATCTCATTACACGTATCATTGACTTATCGATATATGATATCTACTTTAACTCATATACTTCTTCCTCCCCTTTTTTTCACCCCTCCCTCTCTCTCTCTCTCTCTCTCTCTCTCTATCTCCATCTTTTAGTAAAGGTAAAAATATTGATATTATCAGGATTACGACGGAACCTTTCGAATCGCAGGAAACGATTATCCCTATCTGTCGAATTGAATTTCATGAGCCTTTTTTCTTTTTTTTTTCTGTTTCTATTTTCCCCTCCCTTTATTTTCACGTACTCTTTCTCGCCTTGAAAAATCGCTTAGGTATCGTGAATACGTACGTAAAAGTATACGTACGTACACCTAGCCAATTCAGAAGTCGTACGTTCTTTATGGATTATTCTCTTTTATCATTGAAAGAGAACGTACTTGCATGAAATATTGTATTTTCTTTCTTTCAGGTGTATACACACACACACACACACACACACATATATATATATATATTATGTATACACGTATGTATTGCTTATACGTATGCCATACGTACGCAACTTTTCAAGGGATCTTTTTTAAGTTTTCAACGGATATAAAATTCTCCATTGTAGTAACGTTCGAAGTATAAAGTCGTGCGGTAAAGCTTAGATCCGATTGTGGAGAACTTTACATACTCGTGCACGACTATCGATCCCTTGTTATATACCCGTTGATACCTCTTAAAACTATTCTAGGTACTGTCCTTATCTTTTTCTACCTTCCTCTTTCTTTCTTTCTTTTTCTTTTTCTTTTTTTTTTTTTTATTCTAAGGAAGCTATTCCCACAACACCCTATCGAAATGTCCACTTGAGATCGAACTACGCGCGAATACTTGAAATCAAATTATACGCATGACGTGCTTTAAGATTCGATCGGTATCATCGAAAATATTTAAAATATTGAAATAGTCGAGGAAAACCGTGTAACGTTGGACGTTAACATCCCTTTGAATAGGATTCTAAATTGACATCCGAATGGATCTTAGGACAGTATAGATACGTATCGGATCGCTTTGCCGTATTGTCAAGCCGAAGGATCATCGACGGGGATTCTCGATGGTCTCTCTGTCTCTCTATGTCCCTCTCTGAAGCGTTTCAACTTCAATAGGGGGACTAATAATGTGCTAGGATCCAAATCGTTTCTCTTTTAACTTTCGACGAATTGTTTAGAAAATTTCTTTCGTATCAATCGTTATTATTATTATTATTATTATTATTTTCTTTTTTTTTTTTTTTTTTTGAAGCGATAAGGTTAGAGGGAGGAAAGAAAAAAGAAAAAAGAAAACGAGCGAAAAAAGAAAAAGAGTGAAGAAAGAAAAAAAACGATAACAAGAAACAAAATAATTCTCGTTCCTATCGAAACGCGAATTTGTTTTTTTTTTTTATCTTGTTCCTTTTCCTTCTTCTTCTTCTTCTTCTTATTTTTCATTTCCTTTCCTTTCCCGTCTATCTACGCTGAACCGATCGGAAAGAATCGACTTATTGCGAAATAATTCGCGTACGATACGATTTCAAACTCTGAGGTATTTTATCAAGTTCGATCGAAAATATCTCGTCCTCTCTGTCCCCATAGAATTTAGGACTTTCAAGCGGCGAGTCGTCTCTTTAATTAAAGATAGACAAATACGTTGGAAGTTTTGCTGCCAGCTCGGTTATTCACCGGAGGATTTTGTGTAAATTTATGCGCATAAACGTTTTCGCCCTTCCTCGTCCCTACCCCTCCCCCCTTTATCACTCTCTCTCTCTCTCTCTCTCTCTCTCTCTCTCTCTCTCTCGCTCTTTCGCTCTTTCGAGCACAGCCATTACTCCTGCCTAACCCCTTCGGTTCCTTCCCTCCCTCCCTTCAACCATCCACCCTCCCCTCCCCGTCGAAGAGATCCCACTTGTTTTCCCCACGAAACTTCTTATTCTTCCTATTCCTTCCCACTTCTACACTTTGGCTCGGTGTAGTTAATCATTCGTACGCGTGGTCAGAGCAACGCGCTCGCTACTTCTTCTTCTTCTTCTTCTTCTTCTTCTTCTTCTTCTCGCAATCGTTGTTTATTTCCGACTCGTTAATTAAAAGTTTAATTAAAACCACGTCGATTAATTAGAATGGCATTTATATCGTGCTAGTTCGCTTGACCCCCCGTGTGTATGGGCGCGAGCGCGAGCGCGAGCGCGTGTGTTCTATTTGCGGGAATAAAAAAGGTCGGCGCGGGAAGGGGAGTGGTCGAGGGGAGGGGCGGGGAGGGAGGGGGAGAGGTTTGGTATGAACGAACGCGCGTAGTTGAGAGAATGGCGTCGTTCCAGTTCCGTTTGCATGCCTACGAACGTAATTATAAATCTACCGGACTAAAAAGAGAGAAACGCAAAAAAAAAATAAAAATGAAAAAAGAAAGAAATGGAAGAAGAAAAAGAAGAAGGAAAGGGAGAAAAAAAATTGAAAGGAAAAGAAAAAGAGAAAGAAAATAAAAGAATTCTCTTTCTCTCTCTCTATCTTTATCTCTATCTTTATCTCTATCTCTGTCTCTCTCGCTAACACAATGTGACATAATAGAGATCGTTGAGAATGTATCGCTCTTTATTTTATTTCGCGCGCCTCGCATTGTTTATTATACTCGAGAGCTAGTCTAATTCGTTAGCCAAAACAAAAACAAAAAATAAAAAGAAAAGAAAAGAAAAAGAAGGAGAAGAAAGAATATACGAAAAAAGGAAAAAAAGAGAAACAAACGAAAAAAAAAAGAAGAGAGAGAGAAAAAGGAATAGAAAGGAAGGGATATTAATTATCAACCATTGCAAAGTCCAAAGGTCAAAGAGCGTGCGGAGCGACCCCGGCGTTCTTTGAATTTCACGAGCGCGTTAGGCTACTACTATCCGTCCCCTTATAGAGTCCTTTTTTTTTTTGAGACACTCCACGTTGTTACAAGCAAGTAAACTCCGGCAACAGTAATTATCCTATTATGTATATTGCCTAAGCCCAAAGTACACGGCTAGTACATCCTGTCTGTAGAATGATGTTAATCGAATTATCTCCGTTAGCGTAAAGTAACATAACCAGCTACCTAGAGAGTGTTACCTTGAGTGCGATCTTGTTAATTTATTGTTTGTAAGAAGTTAGCTGTATTCTCTCTCTCTCTCTCTCTCTCTCTCTCTCTATCTCTATCTATCTCTTTCTCTTTTTATCTCTCTCTCTCTCTCTCTCTATCTCTCTCTCTTGGTAAAACAAGAGTAAATTTCTGCGTTTAAACTCGTTGCAAAGTTAAGTGGAAGGGTATCATCTTATATAAAGGTTCTTACCAACCCATTTCAAACTTTATGGAAAATCATCAACGTACATTATTACAGGTACATACACATTAATATACCGTTCTTAAGTTTTAATTATAATGCCATTGTATTATTTCTTAACGGAATCGTTAATATGACATTATATGGTTTTAACGGCGGGGAAGGGGGAGGGGGCAGGGAGGGTAGAGAGACGACGTAAAATTGTGTTTACTCGTGTACGTACGATCACGTTAATACGTACGATAAGCTTGTTCATTTTAATTAGGGAACGTTCGACGCCAAGGCGACAATGCTTAATTACGTTTCTAGCGTTGATGACACGCGATACACCATAGAATATGGCGATATATCGAGTAACCCACGGAAATAATGGCCACGTCTCTGAGAAGATTATATATATATATATATATATATATATATATATATATATTATATATTATATTCTATATATTATATATTATATATTATGGTTCCTATTGTGAAAAACCTTTCCAGACGAGTTCTATCTCTCACCCTTAGACGAGTATCACGAGACACCTCGATTTATTTCTATTTCTTTTTTTTTTTTTTTATTTCTCTTTATTTTATTTTATCTATATATAATAAAAATTTTTTTCCATCGAAACCACGAAAGAATATTTCCCGGGACTCGTTCTTTATATCGCATTGTCTCGTTTAAAACGGGAAAAGAAAAGAAATCGGGACGGGGGTTGGGGGATAGGGGAAAAAAAAAAACATTAAAAATAAAACAAAACGAAAATTATACTTCCGCAATGTAGGAAACGAGCACGTTTTTAATGACGCCTGCATTCTCTACGAAATCTTTCGATTTAAAAGAGCGATATCGTCTTTCTCCCCGCCCCGCCCCGTCCCTCTTGTCAGACTCCGGTTGTCTGCTATCTCGCGTGTGAAATGCATATATTTGATGATCGTTTGAAGGATTTATACGACGAGCGCATTAATCAGTTTGATTACAAAAAATTTCCCCCCTAGATACACCTCGTCTTCTTCTCTTTTTTTTTTTTTTTTTTTTTTTCTTTGTCGACGGATTTTAGCGCGTTTCCATGTGCACATCTTCGTTTAATAAATTTTGTCGAGTTTTTGAGGCAATCGTTACGCGCGATTTGACGAAGTCTTTCCCGAATAAACGTCAAACGTCCTCCGGATATAATTAGCTATTTCGATTTAATCGTAAGATATATACCGTTTGTTTCTAAGGATATTACAGACAGTTTAATTAACGCGACAGTAGGCAAACCGTGCTATCTCGTCTCATCTCTCTCTCACTCTCACTCTCACTCTCTCTCTCTCAGAGTCTCTTTTCGGTAAATTTCCAACGATCGCTATCATCGAATTATTTGTTAATAAGAGAGAAAGAGAGGAAGAGGGTAACGCGAAACAGACGGTGTTGGGTGGGTGGGGGGAGGGAGTAGGAAAA
Organism: Dolichovespula saxonica; assembly: GCA_911387935.1. Taxonomy (NCBI): domain Eukaryota; kingdom Metazoa; phylum Arthropoda; class Insecta; order Hymenoptera; family Vespidae; genus Dolichovespula; species Dolichovespula saxonica. Next base: position 2,508,006 of record OU427007.1, read on the forward strand.
GAAAATCCACGTGATTTCTCTAAAACGGCAATGTCACGAGATAAGATTTAAAACGGGTGAATATAAATCGCCATTGAACGTGCGCGACATTCGTCGGGGCATCGTTCATCCGTTTCGTATGATTTCGAAGGCACACGTTGCTTTCTTACTTGAATAATTTCGAGATAGGGAACGCTCGAAGTGGTGCATAAAAGCGTAGATCCGTTATCTCGAACTATTGGGAGAAAGAGAGAAAGGTGAAAGAGAGAAGGAAGGAAAGAAAAAAAAAAAGAGGAAGAAAAGAAAGAGGAAGACATTATGACAACAACGAGCTTAGAATCCGTCAATACGGTGAATCGGCGTTCGTCGATTGACGATACACACAAGAAATCCGAATTACTTTCGGAACAGGACGTAAGGTACATAGTGGGACGCAAGTTACGCGTAAATAATTTCAATATAGTGAATTCGAGCATGGTATCGGTCGACAGTACGAACGGTTATCTCGGCCAATATTACAACGTACGGGTAACCGTTAGGCTCGACGACGACACCACCATAAAAACGTTGAATTTCTTCGTTAAGACTTTACCGCCGATCGACAGTCCCCAATACCAATTCATCCAGCGAAACGACACGTTCAACAAAGAGATATACATTTACACCGACGTAATACGTCGCATGGGCGTTGGCAATGGTCTCAAGTGGTCGGCCGAGTGTTACTTTTGCAAGAGGGACTCCGTTATAGTACTCGAAAACGCGAAACTCGAGGGATACGTCCTGCACGACAAGCACGTGCCATTCGACGTGTCCCATTGCGCTTTGACGATGAAGGCACTGTCGAACTTTCACTCGAGATCGTTCGTACTCGAGGAAAAGAATTTACGTGATACGGGACGTACGATACCCGATTTGTACGGGCATCTGCTAAACGAGGTACTCTTCACCGAGGACGAATCTTCGAGAAGGATCACGAGGCAATCGGTCAACGCGATATTTATGTTCATCGAGATGGAGGAGAGACTGAACGAAGCCGACAAGGAAAAGTTGAAGAGACGCGTTAATACGTGGTTCGCGGTCTTTCCTAATTTATTGACACCATCGCGCAAATATCGCAACGTGATTTGCCATAGGGATCTTTGGGCGAACAACATTATGTTCAAACACGATTCGAACGGTAAACCACTCGGTTGTTATCTCATAGATTTTCAGACGGTACGTTATTGTCCGCCAGCAATGGACGTCGTATTATCGTTATATTTGACAACCGATCGAACCACCAGGGATCGTCATTTCGAATCATTCTTGAAGATTTATCACGATACCTTGAGACAGGCGTTATACGAGGAGGGTCTCGACGTCGAGGAGTGTTTATCTTGGATTTCGTTTCGCGAGAGCTGTTACGAGGCGAGAAAGATCGCGGTATTTTTCGCCATGATGAATCTCCAATTAATGTTGATGCCGAGCGAGGCGGCCGAAGAGTTTATGGGATCGCCCGAAGATTTCGAGATGTTCCTTTACGGCGATAAACGTACGGGACTCGTACGCCACCAATACGAAAAAGTAGAACCCTATAGGAATCGTATAAGAGAGAACTTACTCGAGGTATTCGAGACTTTGCCCGAACAACCCTCGTACATTTGATCGTACGACATTGCTTTCAATATTCTTCCTTTTTTTTTTTTCTTTTCGTCTCTTTTCTCTTTTTCTTTAACACGTCGCGTTCGATCGTCGACGATCTTACGAACGATCAGATATTAAAATGATCTTTAAAATGATCGAGGTACAATAAATCTTTCTTTTTCTTTTTCTTTACGATTTATTTCTTCTTCGTTTTTCCTTGCATTTTTTTTGCTTTTTTGTTTTTAAACGAGACCGCTTGCTCATCGCGTTCGTTCGTTCAAACGGAAAAAATAATTACGTGCGGACTCGATTCTCGAAGGAGTTTTACAATTTTTCACTTTTTATTAAGTGATTTGAAACTGTTCATTTATTAAACGAGCAATGAGACAATACGTATAATACACATATTATATTTATATATCGAAATGAAAAATGTACGTTTCTTTAAGCATTTAACGAAGATCCCATGTACGTTTGTTTAAAAGCGTGAAACATAGTCGTACAAGAACGATTCTCTTTCTCACTCTCTCTCTTTCTGTCAGTCCATCTCTCCCGAGTGCGATAATTTTCAACGTTGACCGTCCAGTGTTATATAAGAACTATTATGAACGAAACTATGAAGTTAGGTGAATTATGGCACGTTTTTATTATTAACGATATAACAAAAAAGTAACATAGAGTCGAGTTTATCGATGTTGTTGTTTCCGCTAGAGAAAAATTCGACGCGCGCGCGAGCGCGCTCCTGCACGTGCACGTAGGTAGATGGATGCGCGCACTTTCTGCGCTACGTCAGCGTACATAGCTCGATGCCATGATAACGATAAACGCGTTCTTGCGCTGTTAACAGCTTTGAGAGAGTGGGGTATAGTCGCGGCAGATATATTACCGAGAGATAGAATCCGAAGTATCTCTCTCTGCTTTCTCGGTATAATTGATGGTGCAAGGAAAGAGAGAGAGAGAGAGAGAGAGAGAGAGAGAGAGAGAGAGAGAGAGAGAGAGAGAGAACGCAAAGGTGTGAAAATGCACACGTAAAAAGGACAGAGATGGAGAGAAGTGAAAGGCAAATCTTGATGTAAATGCACGTTTGACAGCGTTTTCACATAATACTTTCCTCTTCCTTTTCCCTTTGTTCTATCTCTTTTTCTACCTTCTTCCATCATCTACCTTCTTCTTCTTCTTCTTCTGTCGCATCGCTTCCCCCTTTTCTATATCTCATTCGCGACTTTCCCCATCGTCGTCGTAACTCTTGCCAACGAAATGCTTCCACAGAATTTTCCCCGAAATGTTTCTTTTTTTTTGTCCTTCTTCTTTTCCTTCTCTCTCTCTCTCTCTCTCTCTCTCTCTCTCTCTCTCTCTTTCTCTTTCTCGTCTTAAATTTATATCTTCCATTTCGCGAGATCGAGCCCGATATTATTTAACGCATGATCCTTCGGGTTCTCGCGCGCCGTAGCTTACGATCGTTGAGGAGAGTTTAATTACGTCTCTAAATCTTTTCTTTCGTTCTTTTCTTTTTTTCTTTTTTCACTCACTCACTCTCTCTCTCTCTCTCTCTCTCTCTCTGCGTCTTTTTTTCTTCCTTCCTCTTATTCCTTACTCCTTTCCCAATCGGAGATCGAAAGGAGAAAAGGAGCAATATTTTTCTTTTTTTTTTCTATACATATCGTTCGTTCGTTCATTAACTTATTTATTATTCGTCGTCGTTAGAAGTCTCGTTACGAAGGGGGATGGTTTTTTATTTTTTGTTTTTATTTAGTTTTATTATTATTTTTTTTTGTTTTTGTTTTTTTTATAATAGAAACGAAAATGAAACCTCGAGACGGATAAAGTAGCATCGCTCTAAACTTACCTCGTTCTAAGGTCTTCCTCCCCCTCCTCCCACCGAAATTTAAATGATATTAAACAAGGATAAGTCTGATATATATATATATATATATATATATATATATATATATATATATATATATGCGTGCTTAAAATAACATTCCCCATTTAATGACCAACGTATGGCAGCTAGAACAAAAGTAGATGTGCATATATATGTGTGTGTGTGTGTGTGTTTGTGTGTGTGTAGTATACACGTAGTGGGAGTTAGACGGCGGTGAAATGACGAAGTGCTAGCTCTACTTAATGGTCCGCGATGTTATGTCGAATTAAAGCAGAAGTTCGCTTTTATTGCAGGCTATTCGTAACGCTCGTAATCACCCTTCGCGTCCGCGGCAATGATGCAGTAGTGTAACGTAAACTATAGGGAGTATAGAGTGCGAGAGAGAGAGAGAGAGAGAGAGAGAGAGAGAGAGAGAGAGAGAGAGAGAGAGAGAGAGAGAATAGAGAGAGTAGTCGTCGTCCATCGATGATAGCACGCACCGATATGTACGAGCCGTGTAAATATTCTACGCCTGCATAGAGCGCCAGGTAATTCTAATCATACTTTTGATCAGCCATTCCATCAACTAATCCTAATAACTAATCCACGATGAATGCAATATTCCTCGGGCCGTACATCTTTAATTATATGAAAGAAGTCAATCGAGGTAGCGTTGAAACGATAAAGAAAAAAAAAAAGGGAAACCAAACACGAAACGAAACATTAAAAAAAAAGAAAATAACATATGTACGAGAAAGAGAAAATGAAGGAGCGAGAGAGAGAGAGAGAGAGAGAGAGAGAGAGAGAGAGAGAGAGAGAAATAAAAAGAAATGATATACGTCGTGAAAGTTAATGGTTCGTTATTATCATTATTATTATTATTATTATTATTATTATTATTATTATTATTACTTTTTACTTTTTTAATTTATGAAAGCATCAACAAAGTACGAAGATCCGTGTCACTATTTGCTTTGTTTTCTTTACGAACTTCGCTTTATTTTAATTAACAATCCTTTTTTTTATTATTATTACGATTATTATATTTCTTCTTCTTGTTCTTTTTCTTTTTTTCTTCTTCTTCTTATCTCACTGCAACACTAAATATGATTTTATCTTTCTGCGGGCACATTCGTTCGTTCGTTCGTTTATTCGCGTACTGTAAAATATAATATTGTAAGGACATTCAAAAAGATATAGTGCGATCGTTGATACCCTTCATTAGTACAACTCGATCTCTCTCTCTCTCTCTCTCTCTCTCTCTCTCTTTTTCTCTTTCGCGTACTTTAGCGACTGCTAATATCGATAATGTTATCGTCGATAAATCTATGTTATTTCGATTCTCCATCCTCGCCAATATTTTTTGACTCGTTTGATATGAATAGAAAGAGAGAGAGAGAGAGAGAGTGGGAGAGGGGAGAGGAACGGTGGTATCCCATACGTAATCGATATCGCTGCATTAAACGCATTATTCATTGTTTTGTGCATATTTTCTGCATAATTCTCTCGCGATAATACCTAATGTGTCAACCGTTTATATCATCCCACGGCATTCATCGTTGTTATCGTCGATAACGTAAACGTATAAAAAGCTAGGCGCGCCATTTTGTTTTCATACGTACAAGATTTTATTGCAACTCGTGATCGTCGGCAAATAACATTCCCGATACGCGATCTCCGATAAAACAATCGTTCAAATGTAATTCGTTCAAAAATACGGGGCAGAGGGTCGGGTGTATGGGTGGGCGGGGGCCGAATGGGAGGGGGAAAGGAGGTAAAGGAAATTAAAAAAAAAAAAAAAACAACGAAGAAAAAGAAAAACGAAAAAAAAAAAAATGAAAAAAACAGAATATTATACGGATAGAACGGGTATTATAATAATCATTGCAAACACGTAGCCTGGATGATGGTACTCGTGATCTCGCATTATTACATTTCGCTTACGGCGTTATCAACCAAAGTAATCGTACTCCCATGGAATTAGGATCATGTTCGTGCAATTAATGAAAAGAGAGAAAGGAGAGATTAGATATTATACCATTTGCGTATTACGAAATACCTCTTCATCGAGAAACGCGTTCGCTCATCTTCTCTCTCTCTCTCTCTCTCTCTCTCTCTCTCTCTCTCTCTCTCTCTCTCTCTCTCTCTCTCTCTCTCTCTCTATTTATATCTTTTGTCAGTAGTAATATTATGGCTTAATTAATTTAACGAATAATTTGAAATTAGTAGGACGGAAATTAACGGTCCGGCGTTAAATATGTTTTCTTCTTTTTTCTTTTTTTTTTTTTTTCGATCGAATGTCCGAAGAAATCCCATGATATTTTTTTCCTCCCTTCCTTCTCTCTCTCTCTCTCTCTCTCTCTCTCTCTCTCTCTCTCTCTCTTTATTTCTTTATTTTCCTTCCATCCTTTTTCTTTTTTCTTTATATTTCATTTATTTATTTAGTTATTTTTCATCCATCTTTCCAATAATATTGGCCGATTAGAAATTTTCGCTTTGTCATTGCGTTATTGCAGGAAATCAAATAATTCCCCTTTTGTCGTCGTCATCATCGTCATCATCGTCGTCATCACAATTTTATCTCGATACTTTCGACCCTTTTCACAAGAAGGATATCGATAAAATGGAACAACTCGTCCGTGGTGTTCGAACTCGGCAAATCATGTTACGTACACACACACACACACACACACATATATATATATATATATATATTATATTTTGACTCGAAACTTTATATATTTTATTTCCCTTCCATCCCCGCCTCCCACCCCTCCGCTCATCTTTTGGAACATGCGAAACTCTTCCGTAATCTCATTTACCTTTTTGCTAACGATAATAGTAGTTTACTTTGTTGAGCTAATATGTAGAGACAGACTTTTACCAGACAGAAAGAGATAGAGATAGAGAGAGAGAGAGAGAGAGAGAGAGAGAGAGAGAGAGAGAGAGAGAGAAAGAGAAAGAAACAAAAGTTTGAGCGATTCACCAAGCAAATACATGTCGGTAGACTTTTGTGCTTTCCTCTGATTTTCTCGAACCCTCGTAATCATTTGAAAACGTAAAACTCGTTAGGTCAATTTGTAAAATCCTATTGAAGTAATACTATATACGTATCTACATCGGTACAAACATTTTATCTCTCTTTCTATTTCTATTTCTATTTTTATTTCTCTCTCTCTCTCTCTCTCTCTCTATCTCTCTCTATCTTTCCTTCCGTCTCCGTCGTTTTCTCTAAATCCATTTAAACTTAGCCACAGTTTTAAAGTGAGAACAGTCTCAGGAATTTCTCATTTCGCCAGGAAGCATTATTCGACAAAATTGTCCAGATATTACATTAGCCGAGCTATGCGTATAATTAGCAAACGTACGTACGTACGTATATACGTGGCGTGGCACGTATAAAAAGAAATATTACATATCCTCGCAAATGAAATTTTATCGGACGATTTTTGGATTTTTCTCGCTCTTTTTTCTTTTTTTTTTTTTTTTTTTTTTTTCTTTAGATCGAATTATAATTGTACGACGAAGACGCGCGTACGTACGCAAACACATAATCTTTTCTCTCTTTTACTTGTATTTTTACTTTTTTTTTTTTTTTTTTTTTTTTTTTTTTTCTTTTAATTAACATCGATCGAGAAACATATCTTACGACGACCAATTGCATTCCAGTATTCAAAGATAATTCATAGATCGGTAATTCCTTTATTCAAAGGTAATTCATAGATAATTAATTCACATAAAGTCGCGTCATTGAGTATAGAATGTAGGAGGAAAATAAAAAAGACGTGGAAGAAAAGAAAGAGGCGTTCTTGTCGCTGAATTCGAGGAGTAAGAAAAAAAGAAAAATTGAAAGAAAAGACGCGATCGAAAAGGTAAAAACAAGGAGGGGAAAGAAAAGGAAAAGAAAAAAAAAAGAGAAAAAAAAATAGGAATACGAGGGATGAAGGAATATCCTTCCCGTTGGTTGCATCCCCGAAATCCGGAGAAGTACTACTGGCTTCGGGGTTAAAGCAAAACGGCGCCGCTGCAAAATCCGGCCGGCGTGGTGTCGTCTCCCATTCGTGTGTGTGTGTGTGTGTGTGTTTGTGCGCGCGTGCGTGTATGTGTGTGTGTGTGTTGGTTCTCCCTCTCTCTCTCTCTCTCTCTCTCTCCGTGATAGGAGAAGTAAAGAGCGCAGGCGTCCAGAGTCCTGTGGCGGCAAGCGAACTCCGCGATTTTCTCTAGTGTCGCGTCAACTGCCGCTGGAGAGCCCCGTGTGCATTTCACCCCGTATACTTAACAACCCCCTTTTCGCGTGACTATTCCTATTTCTATTTCTCTTTATAATTCTTTCTCTCTCTCTCTCTCTCTCTCTCTCTCTCTCTCTCTCTCTTTGTGTGCGTGCATGCGTGCGTGCGTGTGTCTTAGAGATATACATATGCATTCGAACGCACACGTTCGCTATCACTTAAAAATTATTTTATTAAAAGCTCCCGAATAAAATTTGTCCTCCTCTTCATATTCTTCTTCTTCTTCTTCTTCTTCTGTTCCTCATTTCTTCTTTTCCTTTTTCTTTCTTTCTTCTTCTTCTTCTTCTTCTTTTTTTATTTATTTATTTGTATATATATATATTTGTATATATATATATATATATATATATATATATATATATATGTATATGAATAAATAAATATCGTTACTAAAAGTATACGGAGAAAATTATTTCAAATCTGTGCTTGAATTTTTCAGTCGTGTGAGAGTGACGTCATTTGAAGGGACTATCAATAATCCTATTTGGTAATATAGTGCGTGCGCCATGAGAGTGCAAGACAAAACCGAAGAAAATACGAGGATGATCGTGAAAGAGAAAGGAGAAGAAGGATTACTTTTCTTCGTGTTATAAAACTGTGCGGTACTTCTATTTCCTTTCCTTTTCCCCTTCCTACCATCCTTCTCTCTCTCTCTCTCTCTCTCTCTTTGTTTCTTGCCTCGTCGTTTTTACCCTCTTACTTTTTTCCCGTCGTTACTTTTGGCTGCTGGTGGTGCTCCTCTTTTTTATTTTTCCTTCTCTTTTTCTTCTTCCTCCTTTCTTTCTTTCTTTCTTTTTTTTCTTTCTTTCTTTCTTTATCTTACGCGAAGTCGTGCGGTTTGGTAAAAAGTACTCTGAAAGAGAACGTATCGAGGATGTATCGATGCTGCCGTCGTTGTTGCTGCTCCTGTTACTACAACTCCTGCCGTTCCTACTACTTCGTGGATAATACTACTACCACTAATACTAATATCACTAATACTACTACTACTACCACTAGTATTACTATCACCATCGAGACTACGTCGTTCGAATGTGCAGGATCGTTTGTATCGGACGCAGGTGAAGCATGAGGGAATTCCTCGTATCCTGGACGTAATGGTAAGTCTTCTTTTCTTTACTTTTTTCATCCCTAATCCTTCTTCTTCTTCTTCTTCTTCTTCTTATTTTTTTTTCTTCCTTTTTCTACCCTTTTCTTTTACAGATGATAATTTAACGAGACGCGTGTTGCTTTTTAACCGATCCTCGTTTCCTTCGATTCCCATTCGATTCGGGGTAGGGGGACGGGGATGGGAAGGGGAGGAGGGGAAAAGAAAAAAAAAGATTTTCGTCGTATTTACGGCGGGAATTGGACGGTAAAATAGAGAACGTAAAGAATACTATACACGGTGACGTTAAATATTTACGAATATATAAAAATTATAAATTTATATATATATATATATATATATATATATATATATATTTTTTTTTTTCTCACGAGGAAGATTAATCTTTGATTTTTAGGATATTCTTTGATAGTATAAATAGGGAAATAAAGTCATCCGTATAATCGGCATTGTCTTTTCTTTACTATATATATATATATATAGTAAAGAAATATATATATATATATATATATATATATATATATATATATGTATGTATACATAAATATGTACGTCGTTCAAGGGAGGTAGTCCTCTATGTAAAATATAATCTAAGTCGTCGACTTGGCAGAAACAGCGCCAGTAGCAGAAGTAACGTTAGGAAGTAGTAACGGTAGTAGTAGTAACAGTAGTAACACGTGCGGAAACGCACGTGCGAAATTTTCGCATAGTTGCAATTTACTTCCTATCCCGTTATCTCCGTCCCCGTATACTTCGAGTACACTCTTTTGGTGTTTGTTTCCATCGTCGAAGGATATAAAACAAAACAAAAAAAAAAAAAAAAAGAAAAGAAGAAAAAAAGAAAGAAAGAAAGAAAGAAATAAATGGAAAGAAACTTGGGAGTTATCCTCACTCGCGAGAAGAGAAAAGAAAATCTTTTTCCTTTCCCGTAGCCGCCCATTCGCCAATCTTTTATTTCACTTCGAAAATTGCTCTAACTCGACGCGAAGATAATTTGAAAATCCTTTCAACGGAGAAGTTTTCTTAATTACAGGCTGTGGAACGCTCGTAAAGCGTTAATCGACCATTTGCCCTCTCTCCCCCCTCCTCTCTCTCTCTCTCTCTCTATATATATATATATATATTTTTTTTTTTCCTCTCTTTTTCTCTCTTTCATCGAAATAAGAATTAGAAGGCTTGCTCGATTCGTAATTACACGATCTTTCGTCAAGAGTTAACTTATAGTCATGAGTCACTTTTAGCTAGCACTCGTTCAACTCAATGCTGCAAGAGAAATGAACAGAGAGAGAGAGAGAGAGAGAGAGAGAGAGAGAGACATGGAGAGACACAGAGAGAGACAGAGAGAGGGAGAGTCAGTTTGGAGCTATTAGCTATTAATGGCATATGTCGTAGAGCACAATCTACATACTCAAGTACCTAGGCAGTGTGCACTAGACACAATGGCGCCTAGTGAGTTTAGTCTCTATCTACTCATCAACGAAAACGTTTGAGACAGAAGAGAGAGAAGAAGAAGAATAAGAAGAATAGAGCGAGAGCGAGAGAGAGAGAGAGAAAGAGAGGGTAAAAGAGCAGAAGTACATTAAACGGTCCATTTACCTTCTCTTTTTTTTTAATTCAAAATCTCACAAAGAAAGTCCTTTCTCTCTCTCTCTCTCTCTCTCTCTCTCTCTCTCTTTCAAGCTTTGGCATTTACTACTTTTAATAGTCTCGTTAAATGTTTCGTAATAAACTTAAATTTCCTTCTTCTTTTTTTTTTCATTATCTTCGATCTTCCATACCATTATAACTTAGTTTTATTAGAATTACACAGATGCATACACATTTAATCTATTTACAATGCAACGTTATCGTTGATCGTTCACGTAACGATTCGCAATAATTGTCGCAAATGAACGAGACGTTTGTTTTTTTTTTTTTTTCTTTTGCCTTTCTTCGAGGACGATTCGAAGATGAAGAGATATTTCGATTAGCCGCGATAATCGATGATTTTCGATCACCGAACGACACGACTCTCGAAATCGTTAAACATACTCGACTTGTGCCTGACACGCCTACGGATTTTGACGTATATGACATACGCGTGACTCGAATTGCCGTTGGTCGTCGTCATCGTCGTCATCGTCATCGTCATCGTCATCGTCATCGTCATCGTCGTTATCGTCATACTTGCAACTGTCGCGTGTACGTGACGTAGGAAATTTCGCGGATTTTATTTTCGACGAAGGGTCTGATACGATCCGACAAAAGAAAAAAAAAAAAAAAAAGAAAAAGAAAAATAAACGACACGAGCAACCCAAATTCAAATCGTCCTCCTTGTTCCGACGTAAGACGTAAAAATCATGTTACCTCGTAATTTTACGTTTCGATTAATTTACGACAACACGTACGAGGAATGCGTTTAAATATTGAAAGAGAAAATGATCGTTTATAATGATAACGATAACGATAATGATAATGATAATAATAATAATGATAATAATAATAATAATAATAATTAAGAGAATATATGAGGATACCGCTGATGACACTGTTCTATTATTTGGTATGAATATTGCACATTTTCATTCGAATCGTTAATAAACGAATCGTATTTAATTGACGATCGGTAGATAAAATGACAAAGTTATTACCGCATTAATTCGATATTGTTTATTTATTTATTTTTCTTTTTATACTTTTATTCTTCTCTTTCTCTCTCTCTCTCTCTGTTTTATGTTGTTCCGTCAAAATCTCTCCACGAGATATACGATTTTGTCGGGTTGTACGATTTTAACGAAAATATCGAATACGATATTATCGAATACGATATTTTCAATCGTCAATTTACGAACGTTCCTGTAATTTTCTTCGATTCGTTCACGATAACTTCTTCACGAGAAATCAATTCGAAGGGGGGAACAACGTTCGATACTTTGGAAGTATCGCGTCATACGATTCTTCCTTCCTTTCTTCTATACGAGGTGTTAAGGTACGAAGAGAAAAGAGTCGTAAAGGATAAACGTTTCGAGTTTCGAATTCGCGATAAATAAACTTACCTCGTGTAGTCACTTAACGTTTATTGAACGGATACTCACGTAGTAACAAACGCCGTAAATTTAATACCTTCGCGATGGACACAAATTTTCGGCCGATATCGATCGTATATAGCAAAACCCCCTAAAGAAAGATTACCTATATAGCTATTAATAGCGAATACTACAACATATATATATATATATATATATACATATATATATGTATGTATGTATGTATGTATGTATGTATATTTATATACAGGTTGGCCCACCACGCAACAGTTACTATGAACTATTTCCACTAAAAATCGTTATATAAGAAACGTTTGTGTGTGTGTGTGTGTGTGTGTGTGGTGTGTATTTATGCGTGTCTGTTTGTGTGTGCGTCTCTGCAAATTATGAATTAAAAAGAAAAAAAAGAAAAAAAAAAATAAAGAAAGAAAGAGTTCCATAAAAAGTTACTTTTTTTAAATATCAACCAATTAAACTTTGTCTATCGTTTAATAATACGAAACAAAAGAATGTATAAAATGTCAAAATAAAGTATAAAGTACAAAATGTTTATAACGATCGCTCGTTAAAACAGTTTATAACGATTATACGTGATCCATTACGCGCGCGTACGCATAAAACATTGAATTTTAATCGTTTTTTTCCATTTAATTCATTGAGATCGGAGCGTCATTGAAAGACTTTTTCGTAATTATACGAAACCCTCTACTTATCGTGCTAGGATCTCAAAGTTTTGACTCGAGATAAATATATCGAGTTATTTGAAAGTTTTTTTCGTCCTGCCCTTTTCTTTTCTTTTCTTTTTTTTTTTCCCCTTCTATTTATAACATTCCGAACTTTCTACGGAATCCAAAAAGGAAACGGAAATCAGACCATTGCATGTTTTATTATACCGGCAAGGATATAACTTTCGTACGTACACAGATACCGTATATATGTATATAAGGACAGTAAAGAATGCTGAGTTATCGATTTTCTTCGGCAATGTTTCTTCTAAATTTAAAACGGCCGGTTACTTATCTTATCTCCCATAAACGATTCCATCTGGTCAATAAATATATAAACGTTTATTTAAACGATGATTTAAAAATCGATTCTAATGGCTAAATAATCGTAACTGATTATCGATTTCTAATTAACGAATAATAACCAATCGTAGGATTTGGATTGACTAAAATATCAGAGAGAGAGAGAGAGAGAGAGAGAGAGAGAGAGAGAGAGAGAGAGAGAGAGAGAGAGAGAGAGAGAGAGGATTAAGAAGAAAATTTGGATGTTGTTGTGTGATAACATTCTCTTTTTGTCCTATAAGAATTTGATCACTTTGAGGAAACTGTGACGTTGTACTCACACGAACTGATGTATACGACGAACCCCATGGATACTAACTCGTCCCATTAGGCTTATATGCTTCTATACGTGTATACTCTATCGGTAAACTTGCAAAACCGCTATCGCCGCGGTTCATAATTCACGCATCAGCCTCTGTCGGCCATCGAGCCACAAATTAACCATATTGCTTGTTTCCGGCTAGATGCTGTTCAACGCTCGCGTTAGTTTTAGTTTACGGGATAGCTCGAATAAATAATCAATTTATAATTTCCGTAGCTTTAGTCGTATCTGTGTACATATGTATATTACGTTCGTACATACATACATACATACATACATACATACATACATATATATATATATATATATGTTGTCTTTTTTATAATTGTTATTTAGTAATTTCTTTTTTTTTCCCTATAGTATCTTATTCAACGATAACGTTAGTAGATAATAGTACTTCTCTGTTGGATATAATAATCGATCGTCGGATTAAAACTTACTCGTCGCAAAGCAAGCACGATATCATCCTCGCTTATTAATCGATCCAAACTATCTCTCTCTCTCTCTCTCTCTCTCTCTCTCTCTCTCTCTCTCTCTCTCTCTCTCTCTCTCTGTCTCTCTTTCTCTCTCAAATAACGGAATTGATAAAATTAAAGTTCACGTACGGGATGGACGTTTACAGGATCGGGATAAATTCTCGCAATTTGGGATAAAGACTGAAGCCGGACTTAAATGATAATTAAAGGTAGCTTATTTTTCAACGAGAGATAGTTGCCACAAATTATTGTATCTCGA
>OU427007.1:2527018-2537018 GCA_911387935.1 Dolichovespula saxonica
CATATTCTCAGGATAATCGAAAGGTAGAAAAGTTATGCGGGTGACCACCAGCAGCAGCAGAAGCAGCAGAAGCAGCAGAAGCAGAAGCAGAAGCAGAATGTTACGAATATTTTCTTCGATCGGGGCTGCCGGGGTCCGGTCGACTGGTGTGTCTGAGAATGCAATCGGGAACTTGAAAATTGCTTTTTCCGGCAGTTGTGTTAGAGGGCGACCGTGTATGTGCCGTTGGTATCGTCACTTTTACTCGAGAAGGGAGGGGGAGGGGGAGGGGCAGGGGGATACCAACTCCCCCGAAAGTTAACCAATCGAGTAGTTCCCTTTCGATATCATCCACGCTGCGAATAGCAATTTTCGAAATATTCGGACCCCGTCATCCGCAAAATCGATATTATATATACTACCACCACCACCACTAATACAATTCGGCTTCCTTCGATATTGCCTTAGACATTATTAATATTATTACTTTATTTCCAACCAATAATCCAACTCTGTAGACGTTTTTATATCGGCCGTCGTCAGGCCGACAAGCTCTCTATACTTTTCTTTTTCTTTTTTTTTTTTCTGTTCTTTTCTCTTTTCTTTCATACTTTTCCACGAAGCTGACCTTCGCGAAGTTTCCCTCGAACAAGTTGATATACTCGGTACACTGACATTCATTTTCGCGAGGAAATAGTGGTAATGGTGACACGTAGTAATAGTAGTAGTAGTAGTAGTAGTAGTAGTAATGGTGGTGATAGCGATGACGGTGGTGATGGTGATGGTGATGGTGATGGTGATGGTGGTGGTAGTGGTAGTGGTACGTAACATCCAGTGGATCTCGTTATCCTTGCTTCCACTCTACGACGACGTTATTTCCATTCGAAATAACTTGCTAGTACGCTTCACCGATCGCGACCGATGGAGCCTTCTCGAGGAGAGTTCTCTCTCCTGCTTGTAGAGAATTAAGACGAAGTGCTTTAACCTAGACAGAGTGAGAGAGAATGTATGTTTGTGTGTGTGTGTGTGTGTGTGGGAGAGAGAGAACGAAAATGTAAGATATGGAGCTCGCTACAGTAACCGATTTGCTACCGCCTATGCCTTCTAATCGCACTTTATGCGTTTAGAAGATAGGACGATTTCGTGAATATTATAGCTATAGTTGTAAGGCCAGCTAGAAGGAAATGGCACATTATAATACGTCCTTTGCCTATTCTCCTATAGTTTATCGATGATCTCGAACTTACGTCCCTCGAAATGCGATAGCCCTGTACATATATATATATATATATATATATATATATATATATATATATATATATGTACATGTACGTACGTATGTACATATAGCTTATATATATTCTATAATGTTGACTTGCAGTCTCGATAGCTTCACAAGATTAGCTATCCTATATATATATATATATATATATATATATATATATATATATATATATATGTATATATGTATATATACATGTATATATCTTACATAGAAACATATATAACATTAGCCACGAAACTTACTCGTTATTCTATCTACGATAACAGTGAGAGATTATTATAACGTAATAAAATGTTGAACCCCGTGTTTTAATAAGTTGAGAGGGTGTAGCGCGTAACGTCCGATCGATAAAATGCACGTAGTGTAATATTGTGACAAGGTAAAAATTTTCTCCACGAATTTTATACAACCCCCTCCTCCCCTTACCCCCTTCTCCCTTTCGTCCACCCAATCACCCCTCGAATCCATCCGTCCGTACGTCCGTTCGTACGTCCGTACATCGCCGTTTTCTATTTTTATCGAACGAATAAGAAAATATTTGCCACGGGAGAGAGGATACGCGAGACATGGAGGTATCTCCAAAGGGAATCCGTTCCCTGGACAATCCACGTCTCGCAATAACAAACGGCAAAAGGTTAAAGGAAAATGAAGATGAATAGGAGAGTGACTAGATTGGATAGTACCGAGTATGCGAATTCTGTTATCGTCGTTTGAACTCTCTCTCTCTCTCTCTCTCTCTCTCTCTCTCTCTCTCTCTCTCTCTCTTTCTCTCTCTTTCTCACACTCTAAAGGTAGAATCGATCGTGGTTGGCTACCTTTACCTCGACGGACTCCGTTCGACCATAAATCACGGCACAATATGTTGGTATTGCTACCAAATGGCCTTGAATACAGGCTGTTCGTTCGCACGAGAAATAGGAGAGAGAGAGAGAGAGAGAGAGAGAGAGAGAGAGAGAGAGAGAGAGAGAGAGAAAATTGACGGAGCAGACGACGGGCGACGTTATCTTCGCAACTTCCTGGGGAATTAATTTTGAAAAATAATTAATCTGTGTATTTTACATTGACTCCGGGGTATTACCGATCGATCTGATATTAGAAAAGTTTTAATGAAATTTTTCTGATCCTGTTACTACCGCGAAAGAAATAATAATCCAGATGGGTAGACTTTTTTTTTGCTCTGCTCTTTTATTCTCTCTCTCTCTCTCTCTCTCTCTCTCTCTCTCATAGGAAGAGACAGTTGTTAGGATGAACGGCGGTAGGCAAATTATCGGTAGGAACGACGCTCGATTGTACGAGGTCCGGCAAAACCGTACATCCATGGCCCACTAGTCATAATAAATCAAACGTTTTTGCAGGACAACGTATTTGGCGTCCGCGCTCAGGCCACGAATCCCACTAACACCGCCCACTTGGCCGGACGCCATTTTGACCGGACTCTATATTTCGAGAATAGCAAAATATGCGATATTGTAGTTGGTAGTAAGCTTCCTTCCTTTTTTTTTCTCCCCCCTTCACACACATCCCCCCTCTCTCTCTCTCTCATTCTTTTTGCCAAGGGGTAAAAACTGTCGTAGTAAGATTCCTTCGGAGAAATGCTTTCTCGTAGAATTTCGCATCTCGTTCCGCTAGATTTCTAACGATTTGAAGATTAACGAGAAACAGAGACAGCACAGAGAGAGAGAGAGAGAGAGAGAGAGAAAGAGAGAGAGAGAGAGAGAGAGAGAGAGAGCGTGGAAAAAAAAAAAACTAGAGAGCGGAGGAGGAGGTTTGCGGATTTTGCCAAAGCGTTTTTCAGTATCGACGATTGGCTCCGTTATCTCTATACCGTTGTTTGTAGTCAAATGCAGACTGAAACTGCACGTCGAATACGTTTCGATGGAGCAAACAACGCGTTTACAAAGAACCCACCGACATCGGTAAGCCCCTCGCCCCTCTCCTCTCCATCCCTCTCCCTCCCACCTTCCCCTACCCCTCCCATCATCCATCCATCCATCCATCCCTCCGCCACTTTTCTACGTTATAACGTAACATATAAATCACTCTCTCTCTCTCTCTCTCTCTCTCTCTCTCTCTCTCTCTCTCTCTCTCTCTCCCTTTGGGGCCGGTGATTCGACACGAGTTCGGTCGCAAGGTCGCGTCAATTGACCGATAGCGATAATTGCTTTTTGCAGGCGTACGCAGAGATTCAATCAGGGTCACTCTCGGCACGAAACGAATTTAGATCGTGCTCGCGCGTACCCTCGCCTATCGACACCCCGTCCACACCCCGCTAACCCCTTCCCAACCCCCATTCCCAATCCCTTCCCGTCCTCCATGTACCCCGTCGTGAAAATGGTGGAATAGGCCAACTAGCGGTAGTGGTGGTGGTGGTACTAATAGTAGTAGAAGTAGAAGTAGAAGTAGAAGTAGAAGTAGAAGTAGTGGTGATGGTAGTAGTAATTTCTCATCCTCGGGGTGGATGGATATGCCTTTTAAAATCCGTCCATGTAGATTACCGAGATTCACGATTCCTGCAACAAAAGAGAAAACAACACGATCGGATTTCAAGCGTAACCGAATAAACTCGTCGATAAACTTCGAATGGCGTTAATAACGAGAGAACGTACATGCGATTTATACATACGTGCATGCATGCATGCATACATGCATACGTACGTACGTACGTACGATCGGTAGGATTTATCATATAAAAAATAATCATTATCCCATCGGGCGAAAATAAAATAAGCAACGCTCGTTCGAAGAGTTAATCTCGGCTTAGCATTCTTCTTTCTTTTTCTTCTTTTTTTTACTTCTTTTTCATTCCTCTTTCTCTCTCTCTCTCTCTCTGTCTGTCTACCCCACTTTTCTTCATCCGTTCTTTTTTCTTTTTTTTAACGGACTATATTTGCGAAAGGAAAAAGATAAAAAAGAGAAAATAAAGAGAGAGAGAGAGAGAGAGAGAGAGAGAGAAAGGAAAAAATCTGACGATTTTTAAAATAAAATATTTAACGAACGTACATATAACTGATGCATTTGTTCGATGCAACCGAGTGCATTCGGTTAGATGATTTTGAAACAAGTAGGTTGACGTATAGAGAAGAATTCTATCACCAAATTGTCTCTCTCTCTCTCTCTTTCTTTCCCTCTTTCCCCTCTGTCTCTGCGCGCGCGTGTCTGTGTGTCTCTGTGTGTGTGTGTGTTCGTATGCGTGAGTGGAAAAGCGAGCGTTTGCATTGCGCGGTCAGTCAGGCTTGTTTATGGCGAGCATGCATACACGGGGTGCCTTCGGCCATTTGTCCGGGATGTTTGTCTGAAAATCATCACCAACGACGACGCATCATTATCATTCATCGTGCATTCGTGACATTTCTCGCAGCGAATGCAATGATGCAACGCGCGCCGAGCCAAGATATAAGTCGTGAGAGAGGGTCATTCATTTCGCCGCTACGATGCTTTTCTATAATTGAATCTATCGATTCGAGTGATAACATTTTAGAGGTGAAAAAGAGATCGAGATAGATAGATCGTGATCGTGAAGGATCGAGAAGGAGAGAGAGAGAGAGAGAGAGAGAGGCGGATAGAAAAAAGTATAGTAATCGATATCACGAAAAGAATATATCCTTGCTCGAATCACTGTACCGATATCGTTAAAAAAAAGAAATATATATATATATATATATATATATATATATATATATATATATATATATATATATATATATGTGTGATATCCTACGCAGGTAGCGTATACGATCGTGTAATCTACTGATAATATTATTATGGTGTTCGCGTAACACACATACGTACACATATAATCTACTAATGGTATTGCTATCGTGTTCGCGTACGCACACACATAACACGCACGCACGGTTACACATATACAAGCACTCACACGTTTACGCCCGCACTTACATTCATTCAGTTTCATAGATTTACTAGAGAATATTTATTTTCTCCCAGGCAATGTTCGAAACATTCGTAGGATTATATTTCATCGTAATATTCGTTCTGTAGAATAGCATAGAGTGAGAGATATAAAGAGAAACAGAGAGAGAGAGTGAGTGAGTGAGTGAGAGAGAAAGAGAGAGAGAGTATTATCAATCTTTGCAGGCCGTTGTTAAAAGGCGAACTTTCCTAGCTGCATCTACCTTCGTATACATAATCCTCACTTTATTAGGATGTATTTCTCGAAGGCGATGCGTCGTAAATATTCCCAAGTCTTCTCTCTCTTTCTTTCTCTCTCTCTCTCTCTCTCTCTCTCTTTCTCTCTCCTACTCTATCCTAGTCTTCCTTTCATTACCGGCTTTATTATCATACAACAATATTATCCGTGCCACTACCGAGATGACGGTAACTATAGTACCGTCTAGTTAAGTGCATTAATCTAATTTGACGAACTTGATAAAAACTCAATTAGCTTTGTGTATGTATATATATATATATATATATATATATATATATATATATATATAATATGTAATATAATGAAACATGTCCCGTACGAAAATTGATTTGAGTTTTTTTTTTTTTCGTTTCATTGGTTTAAGTTAGATGAGATGTAAAGGGGGTGGTAACCGTTCTGTTTATCGTACCTCGCGTGAAAGTCCGATCGGTTTTCTCTCTCTCTCTTTCCCTCTTTCTCTCTTTCTCTCTTTCATTGTAAACGAACAAGTTTAGCCTTGATAATGCTCTCTCTCTCTCTCTCTTTGTGTTCGCGCTCGTGTATATGTGTTTAAGCGAAGCATACGGTGGCCGCTTTTGTACGTCGAACTCCACGTACGATAGGAAGGTTAATTAACATCGAAGTGCTTTTATCGGAAATGAGCGGTGAACTTCTGTGGACGCACGCGCACAAGTTACTCCTTCTCTCGTTGCTATCAGACAGATAGAGAGAGGGAAAGAGAGAGAGAGAGAGAGAGAGAGAGAGGGAGAGAGAGAGTATACGAGGGAGACAGGACTTTATAAATCTCATTTTCCATCAAAAAAGATAACAAAACGTTTATATCTGTTACAGATCCAATAACCATTATATCAATTGAAATAATTTTGATATTATCCCTATATTTAAATTTGCAAAAGAAAATGTTCCTTTTTTTTCTTCCGTTGTATTATCTCGTATGTCGAAATATATACGAGATAAACAATTCCAATGAAGTGTCCTTAGTTAACCACTGCAATAGACACTTCATTTTGATGATAATTTGTAGGTGTACGTATATACATACACACACACACACACACACACATATATATATATATATGCGTGTACATACATGAATATATATAGAGTGATCGTCGTTATTTATTTCATACGTAATCGAGTATAAATGTTAAAAGCGTATGTGTATATGTTATATAAAACAAGATTTATAAACGAGCTAGATATGTAACATGGATATTGAAGCGACCTCCGGTGAATATGTAACAGTCCCGTATAATTAATAATATATCCGTATAATTAATAATCGCTTGTAGACTAACTTTAATACACAACACGTACACACACACACACACACACACACACACACACACACACACATAAAGCAGTTAGGTTTTAATTAGGTGATTAATATTCCATGCGTTAATAATCGACTGATCATAGGTAGGTAGCCTATCGTGTGACTTTATATTCCAAATGTTGTATCTATTTCTTCGTTTATTATCGTTGGCTTGTCGATAGTAAAGCATCCCCAATAGGTCAATAGAATATGCTTAAACAGTATGCCACCACCTCGTGTTCGCACTTTAACACGATTGAGCCTTCTCGCTTGAGTTTTGTCCGAGAAATCGTTGATACCATCGCCAAAAATTATTTCTTTAAATTCGATCGAGCGTACACACACACACACACACACACACACACGTGCACGTGCGTACGCGTGCAGGTACTTGGATTCTTTATTTCAAAAAGATTTTTTTTTTACTTTTTAATTTGTCCTTCCTCTCGTCGTCACACACGCAATTTCTTTAATTAAATCTCGTAATCGTTTGCGAGAGTTATTTTCCCACATTCACGGACAAACACCACCACCACCACTAACGTCGCAACCACCATCATTACCACCCATCACCTACATGTAGTATCTCTCGGCTACCGGAAAGTAATAAAAGTACGATATTTGATTTTCGAGGTTTGAAATTGGTTTGTTTTCCCGTCTCCATTTCCTCGCCGTTCAAACGTAACGAACTTTTTCTTTTTTTTTTTTCCTTCGTTCTTTTTTTTTCTTTTCTTCTTTTTTTTTTTTTCTTTCTTTCATTTCCCTTTTTATCTAAACGTCGCGCCAATTGCTTTAGACGGTAGCGAAACTTTTGAATTTAATACGTAGTAAGCAAGTAAGCTTAACCTTAAACAAATCCTATGAAGACAAAATTCGATCAGCCTTGGGCGCTACCAGTAACCGACGGTTGAATAGCTTTCAGTATTCCAGAGGCTACCAAGCCAGAGAGCGATATGAAGTATTTACTAGCCGCACATATCATACCCGAGAGACCAACGGAATCTCTACAATGAAATCGATCTGCTTCCTATCTCGAAGCATACCCATCCCTCTCTAACCCCCTAACCCCCTAACCGTCAACCCCTCCCACTACCTCCGGCCATTCCCTTTCCATATCCCCCTTCCCAAATCCCACCCCCTCCCGAATAAACTTCAAAGATAATATTCCCTTATTTACCGACTTTCGATATGTAATACTTCGTCCATATCATTTTTCTACCTTACTCTCACCCTTATATAACCCGCAAGCTTGCTTTTCACTGAAATACGTAATTCATGCCATATCCTTGGAAAACTCTCTTCTTGTTTTCTTTTCCCTCTCACCCCCCTTTCGTTCTTCGTCTTTCTTTCTTTCTTTTTATTATTTTTTATTATTTTCGCTTCCTTTTCTTTCTTCTTTATTTTCGCTACGTTAAGAAGAAAAAAAAAAGGGTTTTAAAAGCGTTCAAAACGTCGGACGGGAGTATTCCGTGAAATTCATTTCTTCTTCTACTTCTTTTTCTTTCGCGTAATTTTTTCGATGTTAATTAAAAAAAAAAAAAAAAATAAATAAATAGAAGAAGTTCGTTGCTCTTCGAAGATTTGAGGATATTACGATCGATAGCTAATCGTCAGACGACCGACGTACATATGTAACTATGTACTTTAATTCGCGCGAGTCCATCGTACTACTACTACTACTACCACTACTATTACTCTTACTACTTACTTACGTACGTACGTAAGAACTTATGCATGTATGTACGTACTTTGAAAATGTTGTCGAACGCGAATAACGATTATACGCGAACGTATATAAATGGCAGTGTGCCAACGTGAGGGAAGGGTTATGGACATTTTAAGGAACTTTCTGTATTGGAACGGAGCCACGAACGAGTTGTAAACAGTGATATTATATTCTCGTTATTATAATCCTTTATTTTATGACTAATCGACTAAATCGATCGATCGATCGATCGATCTTTAATAAAAATCGTTCTTTGATAAAAAAAAAAAAAAAAAAAAGAATATGTCCTCTCGACGCCTTTCGATGTCTCGTTCGTTTTCCACTTTTTTTCTTCGCTCGTTTATATTCGTTTGTTTGTTTGTTTGTTTGTTCGTTCGTTTCTTTCTTTTCTCTCTCTCTCTCTCTCTCTCTCTCTCTCTCTCTCTCTCTCGTCCTCGTTCTTTTTTTCTCTCTTCCGTCGTTCCTACGTATTACATTCTGATATTTTCAATTAACCCCGAGGAGATTGGATTCGCTAAGGATTTGCGAAATGGGAAATGCGTTGCAAGTGGTTTAAATAAATCTGTTACAACATATATCCTGTCGCTGTTTACCCACCCGTATAAACCCATCTACGTGTACTTACATGCGTGTTTGCGACTCGACGACAAATAGGCGGTGGTGGTCGGTTACGTTCGTTTCGAAATGCAAATACAAATAATGATATATAAAAACTATCAACGATGAATGAAAATTGATTAAATCGTAGCGATGTTGATCGAACGATGAAAGACAATGAGGACACTGATTTCCATTTCTCTCTTTCACTCACACTCTCTCACTCTCTCTATTTCTCCTTCTGTCTATCTATCTTTGTCCTTCCCTTTTATTTCATTCGTCGGTGTTTGTTATCAGTGCTATCTGTGGTGGTAGAAAGAGTTATTACCTCCTTTCTATACGAACGAACGAATGACCAAACGAACGAACGAACGAACGAACGAACGAACGAAAAGATAACGTTTTATATCTCGCGTTTCGTGGCAAAGCACCACGGCTCTCCCTTCGAATTCTCGAGTTCGAGTTCGATCTCTAGTTCGAGCTCGAGTTCTCGATCTCGAGTTACGAAACGATCCGAACGAGAAAAGTTTTCGTTCGAATCGAATCATTCCTTCTCTCTCTCTCTCTCTCTCTCTCTCTCTCTCTCTCTCTCGATCTTCTTTTACTTTTCCTTTCGAAAGTATAGGGTGAACCATAGTGAGAGGTCCAGGTGGAATCGATCGAAATTTAATTACGATCCGGGGGTTCTCGCGAGCGCGCGCGCGCGAGAACGAGAGAGAGAGAGAGAGAGAGAGAAAGGAGGAAGAAGAAAGTAAGAAAGAAGGAAAGGAAATAGAGTAAAGGAAAGAAGGAAAGGAAAGGAAAGATGGAAAGTAAAGTTTCTGTAAAAATCGAGTAAAAAAAAAAAAAAATAAAAGAAAAAAAAAGAAGAGAGAGAAACTCCGTTCGAGAGTTCCATCGTATACCTTTCGACCAACACTGATTCCCGTT